>JAGDQP010003022.1:0-90818 GCA_022664845.1 Lepisma saccharinum
TCGGTGTTGACCCAGCATCGTGAGGACAATTGGGGAGCTGCTGTGAATAAAAGACAGTGGCGATCACAGTGAGAGCTTCGGCTCTCCTCTCCCAACCCGTCTGGTCAGCGTGGGAGCAGTAGACCAACTCCTCCCTTCGGGGAGAGGCCTCATCCACTAGTGGATTGAATATGGCTGTGATTTATTATTATTATATATATATATATATATATATATATATATATATATATATATATATATAGTTAGTTAGTTGCCTGAATATTTAATACTTAAAGTGCAAATGAAGGGATAGGTACCAACTGGGGTTTAGTACATCTCATAGTGGTGGTAGCAGAGGCTTTGTAAATCACAAACACATTATTAAAAAAAAATATGAGTTTACTAGACCAAACCATACAAAAGCCTAACCAGTGAGATTACTTTGACAGAGTTAAAAATGATAGATAGCATTGATGCCAGAAATAGCCAACCAAGGCTCCGTTTACCGGAAGCTTGGTTGACAGCTGGAGAAAGAGAGAGATTTCTACGTATTACAGATATAAGTGCAAGGATGTAAACTTTCTCAATTTCAGGGAGCATTCATCGGAGGCATAACAGCAATGTTATTGGTTGGTTGGAGAGCCTTGGGCACCCAAACAGCAGTGTTTGCAGGGAAAATTTTCCATCCAAAGAAGCCAACATCCGTTGAAGGTTGTCCAATGATGTTAAACTATGTTAATACTTCTACTACGAATGATATCTCACAACAGATCATGTACGTTAATTGTAAACTAAACTATATTTCTGTCATTATTTTTTTTTACAAATAATCTTGTGTCTGACAGTTTTTGAAATTAACACAAAAACATTGACAACCTCCGTGACGGAGACTCGAACCCGGATCTTCCAGTTCCCGAAGATTACTGAACTCGTAAAAGTCTCCGCATGTAGTGCATGCAGTGCCTATGCCTCATAACCAGCAGAAGTTGGGAAAATGTCGAGGAGAGAGAAACATTCTGTATACACAGAGAACTGGCCGTGCTGTGGTGGCGTAGTGGATAGCGTATATCTAGGCGGCAGCTAGGAGATCCGGGCTCGAGGCACGGTCACGGCAGCTATCAGCTTTTCGGACAAATTTGGTGCAGATATGTTTAACGGAATAGAAGCAATTTGAACTATTGATTTTTAAAAAAATGGGTTGGAAACACTGAGCCACTGCACTAATCAGGACAGTTCTGGTAGTTATGATCTAGTCTAGATGAGACCTATCTAACAACACTTCAAACACCTTTTTTAATTATAGGACACTGGTTGGCAAAACTGACAACGAAGTGCCTGAGGGCGGCACACCCACAGCATTTCTTTATTGTATCAAGTTGGCTGCTGCTACATCTAACATAACGGAAATATTTTGAATTTTGTATAAAATGAGTTGGAAATACTGACAACTGGCGTGCTTGGGGCAGTGACACTCACGGTATATTTCTGCTGTGCCGAATAATATTTATGCCAATTTTGGTGCAGATAGGTATAGTATAATAGAAGCAATTCGAACGAATAAGGTTCAGAAAATGGGTTGACAACATTGACCCCAGGGCTGGTGATGTGGAAGGTTCCTGTGGCTCTAAGCTAGTCTAGCCCAGAACTTTCTAATGACACGTCACTCGCCTCTCTATTTTTTTGTAGTTCCTGAGATTTAATTTCTGGTTTCAGACAGAAGGACGGACGAACGCTCTGAGCTGTATTATAAGGTCTCATTTCTTATAGCTTCGCTACCAAGCAGTGATTCTGGAAGACCCCCCCCCCCCAAAAAAAACCTCGAGAACAACCCCCAACTGGCGGTCAAAAATCGATAGAAACGGTGCAAAACTCTACTTACACCATCCCATTTTTTTTACTTTACAAATCCTGGCGGAATCCCTGCTATCAAGGGACCTAAAGCCTCCTTTTATATATAAAAAATGCATTGAAAATTTTATAACTTTCAATAATACTCCTCTGAGCTACAATTGCTGAATATTAATATTAATTTTGACATGTCTTAGTTTTCATATGGAAATTTGTGTGCCTATTTGTTTATCAACATGTAAATATTATACTGTTATTATTAGTGTGTAAGCGTATTTATTTTATATGTAAATTTCTCCCTCCCCCCTTCTTAGGTCGACCTAGCCCTCCCCCACGACTCTATCTAATTCCTGAATTTCTTTTGTAATTTCTTGTTGATTATCTGAATATAATATTTGTAACAGGTATTAGAATGAAATTGGTTAAGATCATATGTAAGTGTGAAATTAGTATTTAAATTGTATTTCTGCAGTGTAAGAGTATAGTTCAACTTGTGTATAATACTTTTTATTTCAATCTTTCTTATAGGGAATTGTATTCCCATAGTAAGTGTTTTAGCTGCTGGAACCTTGCATTTAGCATCGATTTCAAGTTGGTAGCTAGTGGAAAGGGATGGAATTTTCCCTGATTTAACGGGATATGTGAGAATCCAGCCTTTGTGTGTTGTCCCCGTTGTCCTTTTTTCGTTGCAGCAAGCGCAGCAAGACAACTACGTAAGAAAAAGAGGTCACCGTGGATCAGGTCTGCTACCACAAAGGAGATTATGAGTGTTTTGATATTCTGTACCAAACCCCCCCCCTTTTTTTGTGGTCGAATCTGCTCCGGTATTTTTCTGAATTTCATATTATTGTCGTTGGCAGCGGCCAAGGGGATCATTCTCAACTTGGACTCGAAACCGTGAAGATCTCTTCAAAAGCCCTCAGCGATGCAGTTGTCTACATGAAATCTGCCTCGGACAGAGCAGCGAGTATGTGTGAACCTCTGTGTCAAATTGCAAAAGGCTTTCACAAAGATCTTCGACATATTGTATGAAGTCTATAGTTATCAAGGATTGATTCGAACGGTACAGCGATTTTAAATCGGGTCGATTCTCCAACGAGGACGTCGATACAAAATCCAGACGGCCCTTCACATCTACCGACGTAGATCACGTGGAAATGTTGCGGGAAGTCATCCGTGCAAACCAGGAAAAGTCGCTACGAGGTTTTCAAGCCAAGACAAAACTGAATTTCTGGGTTGGAGTCCGCAAAACCTGATTACGCAACAAGCGTAAATTGATACGTTACTTTCACCATCAAGATACCGATCTTTCCGTAAAGGTTACCCCTATATCATTTGATCACATCAGCATCTACAATCGATGGCAAACCAGATTTATGCTTTAGATCACAATCTTTTCCCCGGGTAAAAGTTTCACTAGCTTCTCATCTTTAATTACAAATGTACTGAAATTTTAAACACATCAAATTAAGAACTTTTTTTTTCTTTTTCTTTTAGGGATGACGTATTTCCACTATACAAACTTTCATATCTATGGTATGGTCCAGTTGGAGCTTTCACAGTAATCGTAGTAGGACTTGTTGTGAGTTTCCTTTCAGGAGGAAATGACCCAAAGGCAGTGGATCCGCAGCTCTTCACTCCAATTGTCAGAAGGTTTCTGCCCAAAGAAAAAACGGAACAACCTGAGGAGACACAGGACATGCTCAATACGCCGTTATGATAGTTCAGGAAGGCAGGCTATGGTATCAAAACGATCTGGATGGAACTTTTAGCAGACTAGCTTATTTTAGAATACTAGATTCAGTGCTAGATCGCGGCCCAGCCCGGCCCGATCCTACATCCACATTTTTCGCTCTATTCAAGCTGGACCTACAATCGGACCGGCCCGGCGGAACAGTAGGTAATTGTGTTCGTACGTAACCAAGTTTTCTTCCGCATTAGGTCAAGGATTCCCGATTTTTCCTCTGGTTTGGATCGAGCCGGAAAGTGTAGGTATAGAATTGGACCGGGTCGAGCCAAGATCGGACACGAAATAAACCTGTGTATGTGCGTTTCAACAACAAAACATGTTAATAAAATTTTAGTTTGTGTAGTTTATCTCCTCTGATTTTCTTTGTGTGTTTGTGTGTGTGAGAGAGAGAGAGAAGGGAAGGAATGAGAAGAAGGGAGGGAGAGGCTTCAGTGCAATTTCTCGAAAAATTTGACCTCCATTTAAGATTTCCGGTATCCAATAAAACTTGAAGGTGTGTTTGAGTGTGACCACAATACTCTAAACAAGGTCAGTGCGTTTGCCTCTGGGCTTGTGAGAATAGTAGTTCCTGCGTACATATTGTCATTAATTGGCATCTTTATTAAACATTGTTATAGGCATTTTTGTTAATTGTTTACTATTGTTGTTTTTAATATTCTTTCTAGAGTTATTGCTGTATAGTGTTGGTATTGTTATTAAATGTTCAGTGTTGCGTAGTTTGAGGTATTAATTTAGCAACGTTGCGATGGAGAATCGTACGATTGCTAACGAAATCATCCGAAGCACTTAATACGGCATGTTTGTCCTGTTTCGCTATAATTGGTTGGGAATTGAATCTGAGATTTTGTGCCTAGTATAGTTAACCTCTTCGTTTTCTTCTTATAAAAAGTTCACTCACCTCAGGCTTAGACCTGGATCGTGTGGAGGACAGGATGTTGAAAGGTCATCGGCCAGGACCTAGTCGGTAGCTACCATCCCAGCATTGGCCTGGTGTGACTGGGAAAACCCTCCGTCAGGATAAACGGGATTGTTATCAGGACCTTCCGAATGCTAAGTCAACGCTCTACGAACAGAGAACTCGGTAATATCAGTTCTTCTAATATTAAATATTCTGATAATTGCTCCGATTTCTCACATAGCGAAATAAAGTTTTGAAATTTCTTAGGCCAAATAGGCAGAACAACCTAGAAATTGAAGTTTTTAAGCAGACATAGCTAAATTGCTCAAGTTTTAACTTTACGCTCGGAATATCGCAGGTGTGTTCCCAATGGAAACCAACCCTGACTAATTCTTTCTGTGGTTCTTGTAGATCTCACCAGCCAAATGCTGAGACGCTACCTTGAATAAAGAAATGAGGCTATTCTTTTTCCAATTCTTCGCATTGTTGATAAGTTGCTACAAAATATATTTTTTTAAATGGTTTGTAAGCCGTGTTAGGAGGCTCTTTTATTAACTAAAAGCAAATCAATGAAAACACCAAGCAAGATATTATTGACCTACAGATAAACAGTTAGATGCATAGATCCCATTGGAATCAAGGGAAGATGTTCAAACGTTTTTAATAACATTGTTCAGGGTAGGTGAAAACTAACTCCCTACTAGAAATCTTAAATTTTGATTGAGCGATTTGAATAAAACAAGTTTTACACTGTTCAGTGGAATGGTACAACTTTACTATAGTGTAAACATTCACGTAGGCACAAAGTTAAAATTCCACATAGGCACCAACATTGTCCACCACGTATTCAACTGACTTCAGTAGGAACTCATGTGGTATGTCTGCCAGAACATGGATTTGTGAACAACCACAGTCGCCACTACTGGGCGCCAGAGGATTCCGCTCGGTTGTCGGCACTGCTGTTAAAAAGAGGCAAAGTCGGGCCAAGGTCATAGTGTGATTTGGAATGGTCTCCAGTCAAGTTACGGGCCATTTCTTATTCGGGACACAATGAATACAGATCGTTACCTAACTCTGCTTCAAAGCCTATGTAGTCTATAATATACACTCGCGACAATTTCATTCATGCAAGATTGTACACCTCCTCATTTTGTACGCAGTGTTCGTGAGTGACTCGACATATAATCATAGGGACATTGGATGGGTCGTGGCAGTCAACGTGAATGGCCAGCAAGAGACCCTGACTTCACCCCATGTCACATTTTGCTGTGGGGGTGCTCAAAGGAAGAAGTTTCTCGAACAAAGCCAAAGACTTTGGATTAGTTGGAGGAACCCATTCGGCATGTTCTGGCAGGCATACCACATAAGTTCCTGCTGAAGTCAATGGAATTAGTTCGCAGACGACTTTTAAAACTGGTGGACAAAGTTGGTGCCTAAATTGAATTTTAACAGTTGTGCCTACATGAATTTTTATCACTATAGTGAAGTTATACCATTCAAATGTCCAACGTAAAACTTGTTTCATTCAAATCGCTCAATTAGTAATTAAATATTAAAATAATTAAATATTCAAATAATTAGTTATTTTTCACCAATCCTGTACATGTGTGTATTTCGTCTTATACATGAAAATGAAATGTGAATAAATGACAGCAGGAAAGGAGATATAGACAAAAGCAACATACGAGCGTTTCAAGTGTGGATAACGACTCATTCACGAAAGGTCATTATGTGTGTTTTCTCTGATAACCAATTTTACAACATTCTGCTAGGATAGTTGTCGAGGCAACCTCGTTTTAAATGAATATTCACTCAGTGTCTCCTCATGTGGTTTTGAAGGATGTATGACAGTGATAAACCATACATAAAAACTGTCACAATGTAACTTAACAAAGCAATGTGAAATAAGAATGGATTCTTTTGTGCATTTCATCAGTGTTACAATTTGTATTATGAACGTATATGAATTTTGTTTTCAAGAACTCTTTCTTTAGTCCAGTGTAGTGTTTTTCTTAAATGTTACGCATGTACACTTCCTACAACAGAAAGTGGCAATGGCACTTGGTTGTATTCTCGGAACTTTCTACAAAGTTAGAAAATCAACTGGCGTTTTAACTTGAGGTAAGTATCTCATTATTATTATTATATTATTATTATTTGATGTTGAACTCTCTTATATATCCGTGACTCTCAAAGGGTGTACACCAGCACACTAGTTTGGGGCGAACTTGTGGGACTGTGACGATGGGAAAACAACACAAATACCTTTATTAAGGCTAGTGAAAAGCAACGATCTCTGAAGGTAGAGAGCAGCACTATCTCCGTATGTGTAATGAATTTTATCGTTGCAGGAAATCACAATGCTGCTCCTACAAAAAAATTAAGCCTACACAGTACAAAATAACAGCGAAAGCAAAAAAAACCAGGTACGGCTATTGCTAAGAAATAGCAAAAAAAAAACGGTGTTGATTTTGGTACGGGGAGACAAAAAGGTACGGCTACAACGAGATTTGAATATGGGTTGGTGAGTTAGAAGTCGAGCGTCTTACCGACTTGGCTAAATCGTCAGATAGAAGGTTCAAACAGTATAGAGAATAAAAAAATGTTGCTGAACCACAAACACAAACAAAGTTACTCTTACGACTTATCCTATGATTTAATATCTTTTCCATTTGTCAATTAGGGATCAGAATTCCCATTCACTGAGAATATGTTCCATTTCTATAGAAGCAAGCGAAGCATTTGGCATGTTGTTACGATAAGAAAGCAGTAATGTTGCTCAAGTGTTTGGCTGTCGCCATCTTGCTTGCTTTCATAGAAATGGAATATTCTCAATGAATGGGAATTCTGGCTCCCAATTGAAAAATAGGAAGTGATTAAACCATGGGATAACTCGTGCAAGTAACTTAGTTTGTTTCGGGGGTTCAACAACATATATTTGATCCCTTAAACTGTTTAAAACTATAATGTAGTCGTTTAATTAAAAATTTGTTCACTAAATATCGTTTGCATCTAATGGTTTTTTTCTGTCTGACGATTTAGCCAAGTCGGTAAGACGCTCGACTTCTAACTATGCAACCCATGTTCAAATCTCGCTGCAGCCGTAACTTTTCCCCCAGTACTGAAATCAACACCGTGTGTTGTGTTGATTTAACACAGAAAAAGTAGCAGTCACGCTGGGACACCGCATTGTGTTGAATTAACACAGCTATATTTTTACAGTGTGGAGAATTGAAACTTTCAAACAAGAAAGTTCATAAGTAGTTCAAGTATTCTATCCGTACCAATTTCTTATTTTTCTTTTGTGTTCATTGTTGAAATTGATTGATTCTTGTAGTGAATATCCAAACCTATAACGATGAAGCTCCTTCAACAATGAAGAAAAAGAAAATTAAAAAATCGAGCTCTGGAAATGATTATCAACCTGCATGTTCTATTCTTCTGTAAAGGTAGTTGTTCTGTATTTAACTTTACTGTTATTTTGTCGGGTTAACTTTACTTTATGTACCCCCTAACATACCTTCTGAAACTTACTGATTCTCTTCATTGTGCACGCTTAATTTGACAGTTGCTGATTTATGTTACTGACTTTTAAAAACAGTCGGTACCAGGGATTGAATTGTTTGTCAGCTGTGTACCGATCGACGACAGTTACACCTTCCAATTCCCATTATCCAGAAAAGAAAGAAAGAACATTATTACCTTAAAGTCTAGGTTTGAATTTGTTGGAGTCGCATTGACGATGAGAAAACAACACAAATACCTTTATTAAGGCTTGTGCAACGAAAAAAACCACTTTAGAGGCATACGGAGGCAGTGCTGCCATCTAGTTGACGTTGCTTTGCACTAACCTTAAAATAGTCGAATAAGAGGAAATATGAAACAACAAATAAATATTTTTTAAAACGTTATCTTCTAATAAAAGAGAACACTTCCATTGTAATATGGTTAAAGGTGATATGCTGATAGGGTCAATATTTGAAGGAATCTTCCAAATGTAGATGTTCGTGATGAAAGAGAATGTTTCTTACTGCGGCAATGAACTTGCGAGTTTCGTTAGCCATTGAATTAGTTAATTAGAAAAGAATAATAATATAGACTTATGAAATTTACATATTTTAAAACTGTATTAGCAGATAGATGTTGTTCCATTAGTTAGTTATTTTTATTCCATGTTTCAGTAAGCTTAGTATGTAATTTTAAGAGCGGTTAAGTCTATTACTCAAACAAGTTTCAGATTAATTTAGAATCAGTGTCCAATCTTTGAATAACACTGTGCAACCAATTTTCAACTTTAAGTTCTTTCCTGAGAAATTTGATGCAAGTATCATCGTATCAGTGTGACTGATCAGTGCAGTGGAATCCGTTTCTTTCTATCAGGCTTAGATTTTGAGAAATTGGCAAACCAATAATGTGACATACAAATGTACTAATAATGTTACATAAATATTGCAGTGACTTGTATGGGCATGTGGTTAACGCCAAATCGTGTGTAGAGCGAATGGCATTGAGGTAAGTGTGCCTCTCAACCAATTTCTAAGATTATCAGCACATGACTTACAGCACAACTGTGGGACCCACGTTTTGTCTCTATCAACCTTACAAGAAAACCATGAATAAGATCATGAAACCTACCTTGACAATTCGCTAGGAGAATCAAGGTCATACTGAAAGGCTATACACAAAAATTAGCTGTCCATTTCAACTGAAAGGTCCCGAGATATGAACTGGATATTCTTACGCTAATATTGAGTGCGAAGTGTACAAAAAAAAGTATCTTTTATGATGCATTTTAAAAAAGTCACTTCTGCTTCATTTCCGGCCTGGAATTATACATTGGCGAGTTCTAGCATCTCTTCTGACACCACAGAACTCCATCTCTACACTCCACGTAAGGAAGTGCCCCAATATGTCTGAAATTGCCCCCTTTTTTCTAATCAGCGCCCGTTTTTTCTCAAAATTGAAGGCTGGTACAGAAAAACAAATTATATTTTCGAATTCAGCAGACAAAGAACTTTTAGGAACAGCCACTAGATGTCAGGAAAGAAAATCTGAGTTTCACAGTGATAATTTGTATACCCTTGAATATCTCCCCCTTTCGTAGTTTTGTTATTTATTACAATGTATGTTTTATTTTCATAATTATTATTTCTTCAGTTTATTTGCTATTTTTATTTTCACTTTCCTCTTTTGTTTTATTATAATTCCGTTGACTTTACGTCTAATTATAAGTAATAATTTTGTCCATTGTATTTTTATATTATGTTAGATTAAAAATTGTAACATTGTAACACCTTAATAACTGGCACTTGTTCTCTGTTACGGGTGAACTAACGAAATTAGTTATAACAATTAATACCTATTCTAATAAAAATTTACTAAATATAAAGCTTCTTACTGTTTTTTTTCCACAATATATTTGAAAACATAATATTTAGTTCAATAATTTTGTTCATATTTCGTCCTGGGAAGCAAAGGCTTCCTAGCGTTCTATAGATTACGCTCCTGTTACATTCTTTATGTATGAAGACAATTACGAAAAGAGAAACGATTTCTCAAGGATACTCATATCAGGGGGGGATATGAATGCCTTAGTCATTGTATTTAAAAGTGTGTCTCTACAGAAAATGTCTATCTCTGAGTACAAGGTTACTTCATTAATTGTTAACCTAGAACTGGTTTAAGTTCGACAGAAGATTCTGCTATCAAACTACGCAAATCCACGTACAGCAATTTCAATACTAGTGCAAATAAGAATACAAAACGTTATTTTTTTGTGTGTGTTTGTCCATATTTTTTTTATCACAGTTCGTGCTACACGTACACTTAATGTATACATACGTAATCCAAGTAAAAGTTATTGAGATAGACTCGCAGAACGTAGAAAGACGTCGAAGGAGAAAAAACGTTAAAATACGAAATAAATGCTACGTTTTTGTCATTGGAAGAATTGAAGATAGTAAGGAAACCCTATTTTGTTAATTAAATGTAAGCAATAGTAATACGATTGCATTAAAGTTCATCATTTGTATTCATTTAAATGTCCGTTTCCAATTAAAATTAACCAAGTTCCTATTATTTTTAGTTTATTAATACTCTTCAGAGAACTCAGGCTAGGATAAGTTAAGCAGAGAATACGGTAGGCAATCGACTGAAGAGGAAGGCCTAATTTAAAGGTCCTATCCTAGATTAACCCTGGTACAAACTCAATCAAGAGGTTCTGCTGCTGGAATCGACTCAAGGAACTTGCAAATGAGAAGCCAACGAACGCTCTTTCAACTGAGCTATGGCCACTCGCTGTTTAAATTTTGTCTCCGATCGATGAGTGATTTCTCTCATTGCTTTCGCGGGCCGTGGTGGCTCAGTGATAAAGCGCTCAATTCTTGTGCGTGGTCCTCGGTTCGATCCCTCTTCATGTCATGTGGGCTTTGTGGTGAAAAAACACCGTGTGCGTGGATGTCTTGTGATTCTCCCACTTTCTTCATTTCACCAATTCTCCCATTATCATCCATCCGGCCTGAACCAAAATTTGTCTAAGGGCCTTAAAATACATTCAAATTCAAATTCTTCTTACTTTACAATCAATGGGCCCCAAGGTTTGATTTCCGGTTGAGACGCATTGAGAAGACTGGTTTGGAGTTGACTTCAAACAGCAGGTACGTCCTCAGAATGTGATCTTCATCTAATTACAAACGGTAGCAAACCACAATGGATTCATTTTGCCAAAAGACAAAGCTTCCTTTGCTGAAGAGCACTAAACAGGATCATAATAATGTCTAGTTTAGTATATTTAGTCTATTCAGAGCCATCCGGAACTATTAACTCAACAACAGAACGAACTTGGTCAGGCCCCGTTGTTCATGTCGCAGACTTCGGATCGACACTGGAGAGGTACGCAGAGTCATGTGCTGCTATCGGTCATTCTGACTGAAATTTTCCAGCATTTTCCTCAGTTACACCAAGTAAATGTCGGTATGTAACAAGACAAAGGCCTATCAAGAGTCAGTAGTTAAGTGGTATAGCGTTGGCTTAGCATTCGGGAGATCGTGGGTTCAATCCCAGCGGCAGACCATCCTGATAGATTTTTCCGTGTTTTTTTTCATACAAGGCAAGTGGCGGGATGGTACTTTCAACTTAGGCACTAACCGACACCTTCTCGCATCCTTTCTCCTCCTTTATCCCGGCCTGAGCCTTAGATGCCTAAAGGCCATAAACGAAAGTTCAAAGACAAAGACAAAACCCCTGATCGCTACCATTCTCATCCATTTTACCAGAATAGTGCTTGCCGGAGGACGTCACCCGTCACATTTATGACAAGCTGAACTCTCAGAAGCCAAATTAAAATGTAAATCACGGCAAACTTATTTTCGAAAGCAGAACATTTTTATTGTTCAACATGAAACCTTTTATTGTTCATTGTATTGTATTGAATTGTTATTAAACGAGCTTAAGATCTTCTAAGGACGGGTGCTAAAGTTTTTGGTGAAATGGGCTCAGAATGACTACGTTCAATTGGCCCTTACGGGACTTGAAGCGTGACCACTGATACAGAAAGCGAGCGCTCAAACTCCTCGGCCACCCTAAGGTCATTTTACGTTGCTGTTGAGAAAACTGATATTATACTGGTACGTCTGACCTTTATTCTCCTTCAGCTTTCTCTGACAACAGAGCGATACGTGGTGCCATTTTGTTACACCCCATCCACCCTCATCTTTTTAGTTCGTATCTCGCAATGAAAGGATCTGTAAAATAGTGTGTAAACAAGTGTTATTTCATAACGGATTTTCCTCATACGTTGCAAGGTGAAAACAGTTTATAGGTGATTACATAAAACAGATTTTAGTATGAAACCAAGATATTTGAATTTTTATCTAATAATAATAATAATAATAATAATAATAATTGAAAAAGAGATTCGACGACTTAAAGTGAAAGAAATGATAGGAAAAGAAATCAATTATTGTACGAAAGTAAAATACTATTTAGATATAACTAATATTCAAGTGTGATGTCATGCATGACGTAAGCCTGCGTGCAGCGAACTAATAGATTATTTTGCTTTTTACGTCTCATGTCAGTAATTCACATATCAGTGTAGATAAATCCATTTACGAGTACATAGAACTGAATCGAAGTTCATATATTAAATTCAGAACTGTTGAACCAATGCATAGCCAAATTTTGGCATTATGATAGAAAGGACACCTTCATGATTTTAGTCATATTAAACTTCTATCAAACTTTCCGTTTCCATGATAACGAGTAGCAGCAGTAGTAGTAGCAATAATAGTAGACGTACTAGCAAGAACATTAGTATTGATATTAGTAGCAGTAGTAGTAAATAAGAAGAGCTGATATTTCCACTCTTATTTCAATAAGAAAGTGATTTCATGAAAAATTATTGAATTAAAATTGAAAATAAAATAGTTTTAAATAGAAAATGTGATCTTTTAGATAGAATTCCGATGCTTCACGGACGTAATTAGTTCATCAAACTTGAAAGAGCGACTTCTCGTATTATTAGAGTGGTTCACAATGCATTATTGGTAGTAGTCAAGTTTGTTTTCCGCCATTTGCTACTGCGGAAGTTACCGAACGACAAAGCCCTACTATGAAGCTAATGGCGTTTAGTTAAAAATGACAATAGAAGACCTGATAACTATTCTCAAGGACAAAGTTATACGAGAAGACGTCAGGAATAACATATTTACAAAAAAAATCATTGACCGTTGTTCTCAAGTACGTCACGGGACGAAAGAGACTCTTTCGAAGCTGTTCTTTCGCAATTGCTCGGTTAGTATAGGGGATAAAGCTTGGCCGTGTGGTTGTAGCTTTATTCCCAGCGATGTCAAGCCTTTTTTAGGTAGATTTCGAAGAAAATATACCTATTGAGATCGGTACGATATGAAAGTGTATATATTAACACGCTAGCGGCCATAATTTTGAAGATATTTGAATCAAATTTTTATATGTTGTTTATAGGCTTAATAGCTCGGTTAAGTTCGTTAATGAGCAAAATCGGTCGCCATCTTGGATCCAAAATGGCCGCCGAACCCATTGTTATATAGAATACACAGCTTAAACCGCTGGGGCTATTGAAATCAAATTTGGCATAAAGGTACAACATCGCTTTTTGATTATGAAAATGTTACCTAATGAGTTCAAAGATGCCATCTTGGATCCAAAATGGCGGACCTAAAAATCCATTTTCCACACCGTTTGAGCTAGAGATACGAAATTTGGCATAAAGGTGCATTATGACGAGTAGCTTAGGGAAATATCACAACATTTGGGAAAAGTCGCCATCTTGGATCCAAAATGACCGCCCAAAATCCCATTTTGCACACCGTTTGAGCTGGATAAATGAAATTTTACTTGAAGTTGTACTATCACAAGTAGGTCACGACAAAATAAGAAAACTTTCAAGAAGTCGTCAACTTGGATCCAAAATGGCCGCCCCAAAAACCCAATTTCCAAATCATTGAAGGTAGAGAAACGAAATTTTCAATGAAGGTGTATGACCAAGAGTAGGTTACAATAAATGGGGCAAATCTTCCCTTTGGGGGCGCAGCCAACCGTGGGAGGGTGAAGATGTACTCCGTGGTGGTGTAGTGCTGCAGGGAGATTTTGGTTAAGATAAAGGAGGCGCATTCTCTCAAAAGCACTGAAGTTGGGGGGCGAGCCCCGGCTCCCAGCGAAACTTCGAAATCTACCTCAGCCTGTAGGCCTACCGAAAGGGATTTTTATTACACGCTTTATATAAACTTGCTCTGTAATCATCTCTGGTACAAATCTTGTAATTGATTTTCAACTCACTTCCCATCATCCGATTTCTCTGAAATGTTGTAAACTTGCTTGCTTCCGATGAGAGTACAATATTCAATCATTAGATATACGACAAAATAATCCAGTTAACTGTAATTAATTAATTAATAAAAATAATTGGAATTTATCCTTAAATGCACGCAAGGCAGCATCTATTGTGTGAAGTTTGGGTTGCCTATCTCGCAGAGAGTTTAATATTCATCTATTATACAGAAAAAAAATTAAAAAAGGATTTTTTTTAAAAAAAAAAAAGCTTTTTAAGATGGAGCGGGATTCGAACCCTCAACCTCGTTCGTTGGTGTGTACACATCGATGCTAGAGTGGTCGCAAGTCCGGGTACTTGTCATTTGAAAGGATATATCTGTATGATACTTTTATAAATACAGCTGTGGACAAAATTATTATCGCATGTCTGTATAAAGAATATTTCAAAAATACGCCATGTCCCTCCCGTGTGTGACCTCTGCTAATGAAAATTAAAATTATGTTCAATAGTCCTCATTGCGTTACAAAAATATCACTCAAAGAGATAAAACGAGAGAACTATACACATGGGTGGATTTATGGTGGGCATGGGGGTTTTGCCCCCCCTCAGCAGTAATTTCAGAAAAGCTTTAAATGAACCCCGAAATAGCTTCTACCCTTAAAGTAATTATTGTCCTACCCCCCAGGGTCTCTCTCCTAAATACGCCCATGACTATACAACTTGGTATATTTTTAGACTTGGATTATTATTATTTATTTTTGTTACGACGAAAACTTATTTTTATGCAAATATTTTCCCCATTTAGTTACATATCAGTACAGATGTTTTCCTCAAAAGTGCGTCATGGGATTGTGCATACCTCTGACAAAAATTACTCTAACCATGCATTAAGCAGACCTGATGTGATTAAAGATCTTGGTGTCACCTTTGATAAGAAACTGACATTTAAGAATCACGTAACAAATATTACAATTGAGGCTTTTAAATTGCTAGGATTTGTAATAAGGATGGGAAAAGAGTTTAATAATGTTTCTACTTTAGAAACAAAAAGGTACTATACTTGTGTTCATTCCAAACTGGAATGCGCCTCTACTGTTTGGAATCCCTCTCAACAAAAAAAAAATGCAACAATTAGAGAAACAACAAATCCAAATTTCTTACATTTCTAACGCTTAAAGTAACTCGGATCTATACTACTTATGAAAACTACAGTACAATCATTAAAAAATTTAATTTTCAGACGTTAGAGCAAAGATGTATCACTTCTGATCTGTTATTACTTGGGAAAATAATTCAAAATGACGTAGACTACACAGGCTTAGTATCATTGTTGCAGTTTCGTGTGTCGTCACTAAAAACTCGCGTAGACAATACTGGTCTCTTCGACTATAAAAGAGCAAAAACCAATATAATGATGAAGTCACCAATCGGGAGAATGTGTACTGCTTACAATGAAATGTGTAGAAATTGCATTGAATTTGATATGTGTGACATATTTACCAAAACATATAAAGATATTGTAATTAAAAAGATGTATGTGAAAAAAGATTGTAAATATCGACACATTAATTAGGCTATAAAGCCACTTGTGTTGACAACAAATTTGGTTTGAGTAAATTACAAATATAATTTCAGGACTCTTTCATTGCACTTTTTTACTTTAAATTTTCTAAAGTCTTTGGAGAAAATAATGAAGTTACTACTACAGTTTCCTCAATATTAAATGGTATTTAAGCAGAAACATCCTACAGACCGTAAAAGCTACTTCCCGTTTACCTGGATTCAGCTCCAAACAAATCAACATAAAATAAAAATAAAAACTTTTTAAAGACACTATTTTAAAACGATTCGTGTTAAAAAGTAAAAAATAATAATTTTGTTTATGTATGACTAGAAACAAACTCATAAAGCGCGCTATCATATACACTCCCTTTATAAATTCTTCAACAAGTTTTCTTTTTAGTCGTGTATAAACAAAATTATTTTCTACTTTTTAGTACGAATTGTTTAAGAAAACTTGTGTCTTTAAAAAGATTTTTAAATTATATTTTTTAGTAATCTCGGTGTTCGGATAATTTTTCTCAAGCTATTGTTTTGTGACTCAAATTCTAAAGTGTTCTGCAACCAGTCAAACGCAACATTGTTGCAGGCTAGTATTTATTTTAGGGTAAAGAATCCTATATTAAAACAATATAAAAATATGCTTTAAAAATATAGAAATATATGAAAGGAACAATGGAATAATGTATTGTCACCCTAGTTGCGTCGCTGTGCAAAATTTCATCATTGTATGACGTCGGGTAATGAGTTAAATTAACGTTGCAGGATTTGAGGACACCACGAACCATTGTGAACTAAAGAGAAGTATGTAAGAAACGTGAAAGTTCATTATTATTTTCTTCTGAATCTAAACTCTCATCATTTTGCAACATTTATAGCGAGTAGCGAGTGATCTTTCTAATACTGACTAGTCTGCTGTTAATGAAGTTGCTGGAAGAAGTAAACTATCCTAATTTCCTTCAACACTTAGGAAACAAGTTAGGCGAAGTCCAGACGAGGAACTGCGTATATAAGCTACCACCAGGCTTCAGCAGCGAGCATCCTGTTTATATGATAAATGTTCCGTTGGAAAAATTGAGGCGAGACCTCAACTACCTTTGTAGATCTAGTAATTCCTGAGTTGAAAATAACACCACCACATAATTCCTCAGAACTTACTCCCTGTATCTGAGTTGTCTATACGGGTTTGAAATTTGAACACGTCTCGCCTAGACCTTTCAAATGGCATCTCAATCATTTCCTAGCCGTAGTAGTTTCTAGGTTATAAATTTGCACCGCTCCTCCAATGTGTATAACCTTTCTAAAGACACCTCAACCACTTTCTTGGGGATAGTAGTTCCTACGTTGAAAGTTGTCGACAAACAGAGCATTGTATAAGGATTCATAGCACTTGATGCTATAGCCTAAAACTGAGTATATCTAAATACATAAACGTACGACAAAACATGGTTCCTATAGAGATAGAGCTGGAGAGATAGAGCTGGAAGAGCACGAAGTTACGAACACCATTAAACAAAGAGCTTAAAGAAAGAAAAAAAAACGATTTTCGGTATAGTATTTCGCAAATTTGATTTTAAAAACAATTTTATAGCAAGATTGATATTATTTTGTACGATATGAGGTTGTTGTATTCTACAATTTCATATAGAGAAAAAGTTATAATATGAATCTGTTAACTAAAGATTGTTTTTGAAATGATCAAGATAATTCCTCACATTAAGTTCGTTAAATATTCTTTCGCGAAGGCCATGAGTCAAGAGTGACACTGTTCAGCGTGCGTGATGAGAAGTTGCTAGAACGCTGATTAGAATAGATGTGTAGGACGAAAATCTTCGAGTTCTAACATCAACGAAGTCTTTGTATTTGGTGTCAATGCTGGGTTCACGAATCCTGTAGTCTAGTTCCATTGATATATCATTAGCTTTGTATGTAGCAGGTCCGTTCGAACTCAGCGAGCGATTATCATAATTGAATACCTGCACAAAAATATCATTCATCAGGCTATAGAAATATCCGGGAACGGCATATCTATGGAGTGAAAGAGAAGTAGGAGCATCAGTATCTCGTGAATTAATAGTCAGAAGAAATCGGAAATAAATAACAAGCAAACCATTGGTTCACTGGATAATCATGAAGCTTTACACAGAGACATATCTGACATTTACATCACCAAAGTGTTACAGGTCGTCATGTAGAACCATTTTCTACGAATATTGGAGAACAAATGGGCAAGGTAGTGTCCAGGCCCATATTTCTGGAACTTAGTTTGAAGATGCCTAGTGTTACTGAGAAAACGTCCAGATTTGGCATGACATCACACTACAAGTCTTGACATCAAGAGCTTTAATCTGTAGTTAACCAATCCACCAACTTGTGGCACCACTATCGAATGAACCCTCTGTTCTGCGTGTGTAGTGTGTACTTCTGGATATTTTCACTATTGTTCCTTCGACTTTTATTTATTCCACAAAACAGAAAGCGTCTTCATACGCTTTATCATACGTAACCTGTCAGATTTATCTACGCAAAAGTGTTATTTCAGATATGGCGCCCGAAAATTACTGAGTTAATTTTCACAAGTATTTGTCACTGGCTCAAAAAGGACGTTACAATTCCCCTAGGAAGAAAAGTATTTATTTATGAAGATGATTTATGTTTGTTCCTGCTTTTCTAAAATTATTTAATCGTAGAAGTTCTTTTTTTTTCTTTGTAAGTCAGTTTCAACTACAGAGATAAATAACACCACTTACGAAATGAAAACTGTTTTATACAGTTGCCAACACTGCATTTGGTACCTTGTTCGGGCGCCATATGTCATCATTACATGGTTGCTTAACTTAACGGGAATATTAACATAATCGGAAAGTTAGTTGTATTAATTATCAGCAGAAAGTTCGTGACGTTAATTAGACAAGAATCTAGGAACCAGAAAGAGTTTTAATTCTATAATTCATCCGTCAGAGTGCATTCATTGATATCCATTACATAAAACACTATTATTTCGAAATCGCCCTCAACTCATGCAATCATTTATACTCCTATTACAAGTGGATGTGTGTGTCCGTGATGTAGAGAGTGTGTGTTGGTATAATAAAGAGAAAGCTTATCACGTGATTATCGGAAATGCAGTGCTGAACAAAGTGTCTGAAATAATTAATACTTTATTTCTTCTTGGTAATGATACCAATATATGATAAAAATAGAGTATTGTAGATATTGCTTTGATGCCGGTGTAGAAAGCCATAAAATGAACTTGCATAAGCTGGGATTATATTAAGTATTTTCCAGAATATTGTGTTTTAATCACTAAATCTTTGGATAACGGAATATTTTGTGATAATAGTCTTGAATTGTTGTTCGTATTAGGTGTTATGAGAACAATCTTGGTGACCGAGACACGTGTCCTGAAGGTCACTGAAAGTGAAGTCTAAGAAAATTGTAATCGCTGCAATTCCTTATCTGTTAACCTAGGAGTAATGGCAATAAAGGGTTGAATAACATAAAGTTTCTTTTTACGAGGGTTGTCCGATAAGTTCTCGACCTCAGAAAGGAAACAGCAGATTTTTTAAAACTTTTTTTTTTTATTTTTCATCATAACCACCTTGTGAATCACCAAAGCTTTCCCAACTTCTTTGTACCTTCAGAGTGTAATTACGATTTACCAAACTCTGCAAAATAAGCGTTTGTCTCAGATGTGCCCTCTTCATTTGAAGTGAATCTTTGTCCTGTTCTTTAGGTTCGGAAAGAGAAAATAATTGTTTGGAGCCAGCGATGGACTGGGATTATTTTCCGATCCGGGACTTTTAACTGGTACCGGCCAACACTATATCCTTATCTCCAACGTCACTTTCTCATCCCAAACCCGAATTATCACCTAACCTTTTTCTTTAAAGAAATAATCCATTAGTTACTGTTTTCTTCCCAAGATAACAGACACTTTATTCTGAACGAAAGTCAATTTTTAAATGATTATATTTTAGACATCCAATGAAAAATGTGTTTTAAAAATGAGAGATTTCGCTTCGTCACCTTACCAAATTCTCAATAGGAGAACATTAACTTAAAGTATAAGTTCTATATTTTTTTGCTAAGTTTTAGTTCTAAAATCTACAGGCCAATTCTATCAATATAAGAAAAAAAAACATTTACTTCGCAGTTAGAAAACTGAAACTTGTGTCAAAAGTCCTATTACCAAGAAACGAGTGTAAGAATATAATGTCTTCAACAGCTTGTTTCTGTGCTAAAATATCCCAAAATTTCTTTTCGCGAATCCCAACGCTGTATCATTGCAGTGCATATACCCAATCAACAGCTGTAAACGAACGTTTTCTGGTTTGTGACAAATAGAATGTCAGCTTTGAAATGTTCCCCATTCCGGGCAAAATGGAAGAGATATTACGTCATTCATACTTCTGAGTAAGACTACAACAGCTTAGCTGAAGCTCGATGGCTATTACTTCTACGATCAACGACCTTTATCAAATCGAACTGACTCCAATAGGTTAAATGCATGATTTGTCCCTTGAATTAAGAAACACGTATGCTGTCTTAGACATAATTCAAGTTGTAGAAAAGTTTGCAAGTGCACATAAAAATGGACATACAGTATTCTATTGTAGATATGCTACCTCAGAAGGCCACGTAATTATTTGATATCTCAAGTAGCACGTAACGATGCCTTAATCAGTCATAAAACTAAAATAGTGAATGAGGATTGCTCGAAACAACACAATTTATGGATAACACTGGAATTGTTTTTTACTGTACGACAATAATCATGCTCCGACCTGGTAGCCGTATGGATTGGGGCGCTAAGCCAGCAACTGGAAGGTCCCGATACCGAACTGCCGTAGCTGAGTGGTAGAGCGTTGGCGTAGCATTCGGGAGGTCTTAAGTTAGATCTCAGCAACTGACCATCCTGACTGCGGTTTTTTCAGAGTTTTACCTCAAGCACGCCAGGCAAATGCCGGGATGGCACCTTCGACATAGGCCCTGGCCGACACCTTCCCAAATCCTTTCTCCTCTCCTATACCGGTCGGAACCTTAGATGCCTAAAGGCCATAAATGTAATTCAATTCGAAGATCCTGGGTTCGAATCCCGTCTCCGACGTCATAGTTACTAAAAATAGTCTGTACAAAAATAAAGTTTACAAGTTTGCAAGAATAATCATGCATTATTAATTCTGAGGAGAGACAGAGAAAGGAAGAAAAATGTAGTGTTATCAACGTTTATTTAAAAAAAAGAAGAAGAAACCTTTGTTCAGTTATTTGATATTTAAAATTTCGAAGAGTCCATTTGAGCTCGTTATTGTGGAAAAGCTCACTCTTACTAACAAGGTAAATGGTGGTATTAAAGCGTCCTGGATTATTATAACAAACAGATGTTTACAAAAATGTATTGTTTCATTTACATACATTACAAAAGGTGACTATTTAAAAAAAAAAGTACTTAACATTTGCAAATTAACTGTAACAGATTTGAGTAACATTAAATATTTCAATTTTATTTATTGAGAAAGTAGACACGAACTAGTTTGAAAATATTATCACACTAAGTAAACTCAAAAATATTTCTTAAGTTTGCTTTTTATAGACATTTAGATCCCAAATGAAGTATAAAAAATATATAATAGACTGTTTTATACATGTGTCACGCCGACCGGGTTCCGAAGGGGCATGGGCATATAAAAATATTAAATTTGCTATTTGACTCTTCAGTTGATCCTTTATAATGCAGTCCTAGACTAGCTTAGCTAATTCGAAGTGTTTTCACTAGATTTGAACAGAGATTTAGTATTGTATATGGATGAAAGTTTGAAATAAGTTTGAAGCAGAGTTGCGTAGAGATATGATTTCAACTTTGCATTGACTTTAAGCAGATTGAGATATTATAATCAGTTTTCAGATAATGTATTTAAACAACGAAATAATTACTTAACTTTGTTATTATATGCCCAATTAGTATAGTTACTAATTTATGGTGCAAATGTCTGTTATTGTTGTCCAAAGATTCCTTCAGATAATAAGATGCAGACCATTGTTGTAGACATTGATCAAAGAAAGAAGGAGACAGCAAACATGACAAAATTAAGATTTCCTATAAATCTTTCTAATTTATATTGTAACAAATCCAATGCTTATTAAAAAGGATTAAATTCTTTAAATTGAAGTAAGGATTTAGCAAATTTATGATAGCATTTATTTTTATCTGAGACTGAACTTGGTTTATACACGAAGACGAAGAAATTAATTACACAAACGCGTCGCCTCTAAAATTACTTGAACATGATTATGACACAAATATCAATGAAAGCTATTTCGTACCCAGTTAGAAAAAATTATTACGTACATTCCAATAGATTGGAATTTACATTTTATCTTCGTCTTTTTCTTTTCTGTTTAATATTTATTCTAATACGTAACAAATACATGGATAAAGTACAGGACTCTGTTCATTACGAAAGCCGAATCACCAGCAATATGAGTCATATAGACTGTGTCAATGAGCGGTTTTGATAACTTAGGAAACCAGTTTAAAAGTTGGGAAAAGCAGGGATAGAACACGGGGTGTTTCTTTTATTGCCTATTGTTTGAACTGCAAAGAATGATGCTGGACGGGCGTAAGCCATAGTGCTGTTACCGCCTATTACATTCATTTTATCTTATCTTATCTTACAAAGAATGATGGTAAAAGCCTTCACTTTTCTGCTGAAAGAAGTACAGAGAAAAAATGAGTGAATTGGAGGACACACTGTGAAGAGAAAGTGTACATCAAGTATTTGTAAGGTAATACTAGAAACTAAGTACGGAAGATACGTTCAAACGAAAGCTTCAGGGGAAAACAAAGCAAATCTCAATGGATAAAAGTCATGAAAACGGAATTAGAGCTTCTTTGAAGGTAAACAAGCGTAGGGTTATCTTAAGCTGCTTATCCAAACAATAAGTGCCCCATTTTCGGTTATTATTGCCCCTCTGAAGCTGGAGAAAAGATTTTAGGTACACTTTACGTGTACGCCCATTGCTCCAATCTTGTGGTATTTGTGATATGTTTGACACCAACAATATTTATTTATTTAGGAAGAATACAACGGGCGTGTGCCCAGTTATGGTATTCTGTAAAAAGTAAATTACAATGTAGTTTTTTTTTTTTTGTTACCAGGAATGCTTAGTAACATATAATCAGTCCCTACTCCCAATATTATCAACAAAATATAAATACAATATATACTAAACACAAGAGAAATACATCACAATATAAAGTCAAATTTAAAATTAACAAAGCTAATTCAAGTGCAGTAGTAATGCATACGTGATATACACCCTCCATTCCGAAAGAAACCGAACTTTTGAAAACAAATAGTACCACTAGTGCCATCTGTTGTAATATTTTACCGGTAGATGGCGTAGTCCCTCATTGACAACTGGTATAAATGTCATGACATTTGGATGCACGGCAACAAAGTTATTGCGTTTCAGCTGTCAGTGTGTTGTGTACATCGGTCGGAAAATGAGTTTCAAACAACGAGCTGCAATTGAGTTTTGTGTTAAACTGGGTAAACCTTTTACTGAAACGCACCAAATGCTACAAAATGCATATGGTGATGAGTGTCTATCCCGTACGCAAGTTTACGAGTGGTTCAGGCGATTCAAATCGGGTAGAGAGACGCTGGATGATGACGAAAGATCAGGCCGTCCCAGAACCGGATTATCGGAAGAAAACATCGAAAAAGTGCGTGAATTCATCAAACATAACAAGAAAGCGTCGGTGAAAGTTATTGAAATGGAATTAGGCATTCCTCAAACAACCGCATACCGCATTTTGACCGAAGTTTTGGGCCTTAAGAAGGTTAATTCGCGGTTTGTACCACACAAACTCACCGAAGACCAAAACGTTGATCGAATTGCGCATTGCAAAGACATTGTTAAAAGTGCTCGGCAGGATCGAAACTTCTTGAAATCGATTGTAACTGGTGACGAGACGTGGTGTTTTGAATATGAGCCCGAAACAAAGCGGCAAAGTGCTGAATGGAGAGCGCCGGATGAAGGACCACCCAAAAAAAGTCGCTTGGTGAAGTCAAAAGTTAAGGTGATGCTGATTTGTTTTTACGATTCAAAAGGAATTATCCACAAAGAATTTGTTCAGCCCGGCCAGACAGTCACTAGAGAGTTTTACTTGGGCGTCATGAAGCGTTTGCTGGCAAGAATTCGTCGTATTCGGCCCGAATATCGAGAAATCGGCAGTTGGACGATAATGCACCATCACATCGTTCGCGACTTGTAACTGAATGTTTGGTCAAAAATCACATTATTCGTTTGCATCATCCGCCCTATTCACCAGATCTCGCTCCGTGCGATTTCTATATGTTCCCTAAACTGCATTTGGCGATGAAAGGAAAGTGGCACGCATCGATTGAAGCCATTGAGAAGGCGACGACCGCCGTCCTAAAGACCATTCCAATAAAGGACATGGAGAAGTCGTTTGACAACTTGTTGGAGCGTGCAAATATGTGTATCGATGCAGAAGGGGAATACATTGATTAATAAAAATGATTTGTTCCAAAATGTACATTGTTTTTTTGTTTTTTTAAAACGTTCGGTTTCTTTTGGAATGGAGGGTGTATGTAAGTTAATACTAAAGAATGTAAAAAAACAAAGTAAATATACAAATATAGATATAAGAATAAGATAAGACTGATAATACAAATATAATTAAATGATTTATAATTCCCTTTTAGGTTTGTATGTGCCCATCGTAAGTTTTTTTTTCTTTTTGGTCATCCTATGTTTATAAACTAGAACTTGGTATAGTAATTTTGCTTGCTTTAGAATAATTTTATTAAATTATTCTTAAAACTTCTTTGGCTTTGATTAAATATGTCTACCTCGTTTTTCATTCCACATAATTTATTGTACAAAAAGCACATTCTCCAAATGGGTGACTTTTTCAGAATCTCAGTTTGCGCTTTCCTACAGTGGAAAAGGCCTTTGTTATCCATTCGGGTTCTGGTATCCGGTATCCGAAATTGGATTTCAGAGAGTAAGTCTATACTATCTACGCAGTTATGAATTAATTTATAAAGAAAGAGTGAGTCAATCATGATTCTCCTGTTCTCCAGCGTAAGGAGTTCAAAATTCTGAATTAGGTTTACATAATGTTCAAATTTAGGATAAAAGCCAGTTGTTTTGTACGTTAAGAGTCTGAGGAATTTAGATTAAATCTTTTCTATTTTCTGACAGTTAATTTGAGTGGTGGGATTCCAGATGATGCATGCATATTCAAAACTCACCGAAATTACGTAAAGCCCACATACAAAATTCAAATTCAAATTACCAACAACATGTAAAGTATCCATCAACTCAAGTTCTCGACACACTGTAATTAATGCTTGTAATGCAGATAATTACTGTTACAATAAATAATTCCGTTTGATTTTATTAAAGCTCTTGATTGTGTAGCTAACAAAAAAATAGACCTTATAACCCTGCTTTAACCGTCCGTACATCCATCTCTGCCCCCCCCCCCCGAAAATAAATCTAAGCAACCACAAGGTGCAGTGAAGTAGTTGAGGTGTCTTAGGAAAGGTCTTTGATAGACAATTTTCAAATTGTTTCCATTCCGTTGGACATACATATTGGTACAATCATTAATCGATACAATAGAAACATATTGGGGGTTTCTGTCCCCACAAGCACACTAATTGCCAGTGTTGCCAACATACCTTAAAATTCAGTTTTTGAAGGACACCCCCCCCTTCACAAAATCAATGGAAAAGGGCTCTGGGGTAAATACTTTGGAAGTGTTTTGTTTTTGATGGTTTATAACGTCCTGAAATAATTTAATAGACAGAAGCCATGAAAACTAAACACGTTTAGGATCACTCAAACCTTGTTATCATGTTATTAACAAAACAAATAAGAGCGCGCATTCATGTGCGTTATTGTATGTAACAATAAAATGATATAAAACAATAATGCGATGCGATTCTATTAACAATCGGGAAGACTCCGAGGGTCTATCGATAACATATCACACAAGAAAATATTCATTTTTATAAAAATAGATTGGCAACTCTGGCAACTGGAATTTAGTTACGAGAACACCCATAGTAGTTTTCTATTGTGTCGAATGAAGTTTTTGCCAAGTTCGGTGCAGATAATATCTAACCACATAGAAGCAAATTGAAAAACTGAATTTTAAAGTACGTTACCAACATTGATAGATGTTACCAACCTTGAGGACGGCAAACGTCAATATTTTTATATTGTGCGAAGCCAATTTTTGGTACAAATATTTACAATGGATTGAAAGCAATTTAAAAATGTCATGTATAGGCATGAGAAGTTGATGTGATCTTATGAAGCGTGTACTCGGTGAAGATGACCATAAATTTAATTTGGAGGTATCTCGTATATGAAAAAATCACAACACATTTTCCCCATTGGTATTATTACATGTCATCACGTATTACACGGGCAGGTAATACTTTAGCTTGCACCGGGTGTTCCCTCTAAGAACCGAATCTGTAACACTTTTACAAATTGGGTTATTGCATGTTCGAGAGACATGCTATTTATTAAGTGAAGAAAGGTTAGTTAGTTAGAAAGGCGAGAGATGGTAGAACCTAAAAGATTACTCTAGAAGATGACAACTTAGCGCTGGTTACAAACTTAGCGATCGAATGTTAAATTGGATCCAAGTCCCTTTTTGTTAGTTACTCTATCAAGGGCTGTAATAAAATGAAACAGTATTCCTTATTTTAACAGAACAAGTGTTTAATTTAATCATTGGTCAATTACGTCAGTAACATAATCTGTATTACGAGCATTCATTGTAATATTCAAACTTCAGTTGATGGATACTTTACATATTGTTGGTGTCGAGCATCCCTAATACCAAACAATTAGTGTGATATGCTCGCATGTAGCTAAAATCCCTTATCCAGTTTCAAAGGGACAGTAGTAACCGAAAATGGGACACTTACATAAAAGAGCACCCACTCACACACACACACATTGTAAATAGCTTCAGGCAATCCAACACTTACTTATAATGTGTTAGCTTCGTAGAAGCTGTGAATTTAATTTTCATGACTTGTACGCATTGAAACCTTTTTTCAGACTTTTACAGACTATCGAAATTCAAAGTTATAAAGAATTTTGACCAAATAGCCATTTCCATTGATTTTGTGCAGAGTTCTTTTAAAAAAAGAGCTAAAATGTAATATATTATTATTATTATTCTGTATTTGCATTGTAAGAATCAATAAAGAATACAGACATATTAACCTTTGTGAATTCTTTTCGAATAAACTGATTCTACCAGCAAATCGTTTTACTTTCCGTTACGATTGAACCAACAAGGAAAAATATTCACTCATTCATGTCCTATATTTGTGTTGTCTTAAAAGTGGTTTCAAAGTTCATGGTATCAATGTTCACGTGAGATTTATTATTGAAAGAGAAAATTACTGGACAATGGCTATTACATGTTCGTCATTCAATTGTTTCTTGTTTTATCTTCAAGATCCTGTGTGCACATTTCCGTCTATTAATTATCTGATTTAAAATAATTTTTTTAGTCAATGAGATATTGATATTGTTTGATATGTTTTCCTATGACATGACAATGCACGACAACACTTGTAAGAATAGGAAATGATAATGGTCAGGGAGGGGAATGCGTAAAGTGCAAGGAGGAAAAACTGCATTCCTTAACAGTTTATTTGTAGATGATAGTTTTTTTTTATGTTTATATCTTACAAGTATTTTTGTCATTCGTCCTTTAGTGTTCTATCGAAAGCAGCAAGTCCTTCAAAGGCACTTCAAATACTATTCATTCATCATCGATCTTTGTGTCTTAGAGTTTATGTGAGTTTATCGCTATCTTCCTCTTTCAATCCTTTCCTTAACCATACCTGCATTAGACTTCATAATAGGTCTATTATGAGGTCTATGCTGCTATACAATGTATATCTAGCCAACGTTTAAACCAGTTCCCTTTTCTCTTGAATATATTCCGCATCATTCGTCTTTCGCCTACTCTGTTTAGCACTTCTTCATGACACATCGTACGTCCATCTGATATTTTTTTTTTTCAATCTTCTCCATGCCTGCTGCATTATTTCAGAACGTAAACAGTTCAGCATAGGAAAATTAATAGCTCAACCTGATTGGCCAATGTAGTGGGTGGAGCAAGACCACGTATTGTTACGTAAACAGTTGATGAGGGATGAAATTCTCACGCAGAACGATGTGAGGTGGATTGATTGATGCTTTGGTTTGTTTGATTGGTCGTTTCTATTTTTATTAAATTCTGATTCCATGGTAGAAAATTGAAGAAGTTTTTATCTCTGTGAACTGGCTTTACAAGGCCAAAAAGTTGGCAAATTGGTAAACTAATTCGAAAGAAAACTCGCCTGCTTGAGATTGGATGACATATGAAACAATGCAGTTGAAATTGTAATATAAAAATCTCTTGTAGTCATCGTGTAATCGAAATTCAGACCTCCAAATTGAATTTATTTTAAGGCCTATACGCAACTATGGCTCAGGCCGTATGGATGATCATGGGATGAATTGGTGGAATGAAGAAAGTGGGAGGAAACGGGAGCACCTCGAGAAAACCCACGCACACGGTGTTTGCCCACCACAAAGCTCACATGGCATGAGTAGGGATCGATCCGACGACCCCTACCAATTGAGCCCCTACCCCGACGCCCCTTCAGACCTCAGAGATCAGGAGTTTTAGTTTGGCGGGAGTGGAGTCAAAGTAGAGTATTGTACGGCTTCTGTCGATATTAAACAGTCAATTATAAAGTTGCCGTATGTGCTCGGCAATTTGGAAGGGTGTCTGACTGACGCAATAGTTTCTATAACCATTATTCTGTGAGAACATGACATTCTGCATTCGAGAATCGGTACAACAAGCTACTCAGGTAGATACAAGGCCATTCAAGACAGAATATGTGCAACTGTGGACAAAATTGTATACGCTGTCTTAATGATCATAAAAGTTACCCTTGTACATAATGTGCAGAAAATAATTACCTCATATCTTTTCGAAACTGTTACCGTTTATCGTACATTAATTTCCTGCAACATGAGTTCCTTACACACATTTGCGTCCACTTAACATCAAGGCTGGTCCACAATATTCTAGTAACTTCAGCTCACATAAAAGTAGGTTCATTAACATAAGAAGTAAAAGGCTAAAACAAAGTAACTGATTATGTCAGAAATTCCGCTTATAGCCATCTACGATCTTGGAAAAAAAAAGTATGTTGCAGTTTGTAGCAATCAACTATTGTGTTTGCCGTATGGATGCTTTATACTAGTCATTCCCGTGCAAATAATTATCACGGACACTTTAATAAATACCTAGCGACAGTCAGCAATCCAAAAAGTTTGGTGGAAGGGCATGTGTCATAATTATTTTGTTAACTGTGCAACTTGAGTTCATCAAGAGATACAAGCATGGCGGTATGCGAAGGAATACCAATGTTGCCACTTCGTGTTATGAATGACACAAGTATTTTATTACAAAAATCACGGACACAATGTCAAGCGTGCGAAGACAGGTTAATATAGCCAGGTTTGATTTAGATTTCTTTCAGTACACGCGATACACATAATATTTACCATTTACTGCATGTGCTCTCCACCAACGTGCAAGCAGAGAAAAAGTCCCATGTATTCTAAGCTGTTACGCTCTTATTTCTCACGTCCTTGATTCGAAAATTTATTATACCGATGTTGGATAACAATATAGTTTGAAATCGCAAATTGTCCATTACTGATATCGGCCGATTCTGATATTGTACTGGGATTGTTTCAATTTTCAATAAAGTATTTTTATTAAACTGGTACCCGATTACTCTTTACCGTTTCGTTTCGGGAAGAACTGACTCCAGATGGTGCTATATTCCACTAATGCTAGTCACTAGTAAACGCAAGCTCCCCACTTACTCACTATCTTCAGCGTTGTAGATAATCTCGCATTTTCCTCAGCTTCCTATTCCAGTTTCACGGTGAAATGTGATCTTCACACTAGTGATTTCACCGTTACATTAAACAACATATAAAGTTAAAACTGAAGGCTATCTGACGTCAGATGCCCTTTAATTATTTTTTTTCGAGAAACTATTACGTCATATAAACTTCATCATTTGCATTAATTCAAAAAAAATAGCTTAAAATATTGGTCAAAATCTTTGAATCATGTAAAATTAGACATTAAAATTTAACAAAGATTTTAAATTATTTTTCTATACAACGCAAGAAAAGTATGACATTTCTAATCAAGAATTATTTAGTGCTTCAGATGTTTGCATTCATTTAAAAGATCACCATAATCAAAATTCTGTATGATATATATAGATAGTCACACTAGTTAGTTTTTCACACGTTTTGTTTGGCCCAACAGAATAAATTGCTTTCGATTGACTAAAGAAATAAAACAGATTTTCAATTGATGAATTAGTGTTCTGCACGTTTTGTCAGGTGAGGGATCAAAGAGTCTAGAATAGGGATGAATGTTCAAAATGAACATTTTTAGTTTTGCTTACAAGATTTTCTTGTTTTTATCCGTCAATAAGTATACTTTTTTTGTCCCCGTTTCTTGACATCGCGATCATCTAAATCTAAATAGCTATTCTTGGCTTTCAATTCATTTCGCTAAATTTGTTTCTAACATCCGGGACAAATGAATTCAGACTCCAAACACTTCACGGTAAAAAAAAAAAGTATGTCCCCTTTTCCGACTGCAGGATCTTACTTGCCTTGTTCACTCTTTCAAGAATGCCTTTCCAAAGTGTTGTCAGAAATATAACTAACAGGTTCTTCATTTTCTTGATTAATTCTTCTGCCCCCACTATTATGTTCAATTCTTGGTTAGTGTCAGCTGCTACATAATCCACTGCGGTTCTTTAATTTTTTTTTTCTTTAGCAACGACAGCATCAAAATGTCACGATCTTCTTCTAAAAATGATGCCAGAAGATTGCAAAAAATGTGCAGAAGCCGAGACTTTCAGACTGTATGCAACAGAGAAAACACACAGATAGTGAACTATTTTAGTTGACGGATCCGTGCTTGAAATCCAGTATAGCATCCCGGGCATATTTCAAGCATTATCATAATACTATGGCAGTTTAATAACGGAATTTCGTCTCCATTCTGGAAACATACAACAGTGTCTGCTGGATTTTGCGCTCCGTGAAAAACAGATGGGGTTGAACGTAATGTCTGCATTCTTCCCAGAACAAGTTTATCAATTTGAGACACTATTAGTTAATGAAAAATCCTTATGCACTAAACAATACTTTCTAGATAGTTTGTTATCAGTAAGTTATTTATTAAGTGATACGGTATTCACATGAGAGCAAATATACGTCGCACGGTCTATCTGTAGGAAACTAACTCTGAAATCCGAATCATATTTTACCGGTTATCACTTAAAACAACGGTCATTGTTGATAAGGAACTGACGTAAATACTTTTTTTTTTTTTTTTCAAATTGAATGAAATATGATCAGATTAAGAAATTTGAAGATTCAATAACTGCAAGACGTCTAATGTTCATTTCTGGCTCTGAAGTTGCTCTAAGAATGGAGCTGCGCATGCGTTACTCACGAAACAGACACTATCAAGCTCTGTGTTATCAAGAGACCCTCTTTAGACTACTTGTCGCCACCGCCATCTATCGACAATCTTATTGAACTAGTAACTGAATGTCAGCCATGCTACAGCCGTTAATGTTTTAGAAATATTAATAAAGCATTCGTTTAGAACTTCATTTTGTAGATGAAAATGAAAATTGCCGCGAAACTTAGACTAAATCCGTAGAGTTCGTAGAATCGAGAGTTTACTGTACGTCGTTTTTGCCTGTTAATTGCACACTTCTTCTTACCTGTAAAATTGACATCTAACAATATCGTCCATTGATCACAAACAATAGAATGGATTGTTATCTTTTAGTAGTGAATGATACCGCTTGTAGTTGTGACATTTCCTCCATACTTGTGATAACAATGCGTACTTAGGACTGCAGAAAATGAAATGAAACGGAAGATATGTGTCGCAAAAACTGAAAGATAATGTATCTGTTAACATTGTTGTTTTTTTTTTGGGGGGGGGGATATCTTATAGGATGTGTGTTACACATAAAAGAAAACAACCCGGTACGAAACATAACACTTGAAGAAAACAATGATCAGGTAAAATCATCATTAATGACCTGCTGATAAAACCAAGTCCTTCAACGTTACTTAAGTCCGCCACTTGACTCTGGCTCTTGCTTTCCTTTTTCGTAACCGATTCCAATATAAGAACTTTCTCAGTACGAGCTGTCTTTAAAATCTTAATCACTGACTCAAGGCCTAAAAATTGAAACCCTTTTATTTTGCCACTTTGTTTTTTTTTTTTTTTCAGGTCACGGGATTTGAAGTTCTTTTGTTTTCTGTTTCTTCCCAGGTGTTCCATTTCTTGTCAAGGTTTATACAACTTTTTACATTGTTTTAGTTTGTCTTCCATTCTTTTCTTAGTTTCCCCTAGAGAATAATGGTTGGTAATATCGTTACACTGCTAACTTCGTGACACCATTTTGCACAGGTACCTCATTACCAAACGTTATGGAGTTGCAACTATCACGTAGGATGCAGGAACGGAGTCATCTGGAAGCGAAAATTTTAATTCTACAACTTTTGGCAAATGTCACGAAGGGGACTATGTCAGAACGCCCACTAGTTAGATCGCCCACTTCTGAAAATGGTCAGAACACCCACCGAAACGGTCAGAACGCCCACCAAAATGATCAGGATCCCCACAGATTAGAAAATGCAAACCCTACCAAGGTACACAGTTAATACTTTAACTTTTTGCAGTTTAATATTTATATTAAATCGATATTGAACAAACATAATGGAAAAAACTCGGGAAAACGTTCACAAAGTCTACCAGTCAGAACGTCCACTCTTAAACAAGTGAGTCGGAGTATAGTCGGGGGCTGTGCACATAAGCTACCACCAGGCTACAGCAGCGAGTATACTATTTATATGATAATGTTGCGTTCGCGTGGGTTTCTTTTCCTAAGTATAATTATCTGCTTTGTGTTATTATGTTGTTATATTATGTACACTCATAATAATAGCTTGGTATCTATATCTATGTTTGAGTGTAAGCAAAGTATACCGACCTTAACTCCGCCATAGTAAATAAGGCGAAATAAATGAAAATACCATTACAACAAACACTAATAAACGATTCCAGAAAATGTAGCTATCTGAACAATTATGGACACAGCGGTGAAATTTTATTCTAAAAACGGTAAAATTATTTTGTACGTTTCAAAAAGACCCTATTATTAAATTTGTATTTCACAATAAGTGTAATATATCGCCTTAGAAAAACGCATCAGAAGCGAAATCTATATCATAGTAGAAAAGGGAAATTGAAAACACGTCACATGAAAGCAATATGAACGAAATAAAATATTCGTTGAAATATAATTTAAAATTCAAACTGTTTTCAACGTGCAAATGAAAACATGATAAATATAGTTAATTTTATTCTATTAGCTTTTAAGTACAATTTTTATTTAATGAACTTGGAAAGGCACATATGAAGCGCAATTTAAGGAACCATTATCATATGCAGCCGTTCTCTATCCACTGCTGGACAAAGGCATCCCCCCTTTTCTTTCCACATATCCCGCTCAGCTGCAATCCTCATCAATGTAGCTCCTAAAAAACGTTTAATTTCATCTACCCATCTTGCATTTGGACGTCGTCCCGGTCGTTTTTTTCCCTCCGGGAATCCAATGTAATACATTAGTCGTCCATAGTTGTTCCTATCATGCATCTCATCATAACTCTTTGTGTGAGTCTTTATCTTTGAGTCGTTTGCGCATTCAATGTCCACGTTTCACAGCCGTACATCATCACAGGTAAGACACATTCAGTATAAACTTTACTCTTGAGACACATTGGTAGTTTGCTTTAGAAAATTAAATGTGATCTTCCAAGCGAGCTCCACGCCATTTGCATTTTCTATTTATTTAATCCGTTAACTTAGCATAGGTTGGTTTGAGCTGCTCTGGGTAAACATACTCATAAACTATGCCTATTGTCTCTCCGTGAATCAATATTTCCTTCTTTGCAGCATGTTGATTGTACATTCCTTTTGTTTTACTCAAATTCATTTTAAGACTTATTTTCGAATTTCGGTGGGCGTTCTCACCGATGGGCGCTCTGACCATTTCTGAATTTGCGTGTTTTGCTGTTTTGGTGCACGATCTGACCGTTTCTGTGGGTGTTCTGACATAGGCCTATCACGAAGCACTTAATTTTCTATATATATGTGAAAGAGTCTCCAAGAGACAGAAATGTCTATACCAGATGGCAGCACATTAAAAAAACTGAAGAAGGCATTGATAACAATACGGAAAAGTTTTTAATACTGTGTGATTAATTTTTAAGATAGGTTGGCAAAATTGACTGTGCAATATAAATGACTCGGACTACCACTACAACCAGTCTCAGTACTTAATGCACACGTATGCAAAATTTTCTGTAAATCAATGGACGTGTGTAGATATGTATAAGTAATATAACGTTTCAATAGATATCGAAGGCTCAGGCCGGGATAGGAGAGGGGAAAGAATTTGGGAAGGTGGCGGCCAGGGCCTATGTTGAAGGTACCATCCCACCATTTGCCTGATATAACTGAGGAAAAAACTCTGGAAAAACCTCAGCCAGGATGGTCGACCGCTGGGATCAAACCCACGACCTCCCGAATGCTACGACAACGCTGTACCACTGATCTACGGCGGCTGAATTTTTCAATCGATAAATCGATTTTGATTAACATTTTGCGTTTGTAACGGTAACCTTACCAGTCATTGACTTGGGTGCGATTAAATTATGGTTTATTGATGTACGGGGGGATATATAGGCCTAATAGGCAGCCTAACGATCTTCGTTCTAAAAACAAAATTATCTAATAAATCATCAGGCTAGGATTTGGGGTAGTATCGAAAAGGCATCCCGGTTTGAAAGGAAATTCATATGTTTCGGATTACTTTATGTATAAATATTGTGCTCAACTGATATAATGGGGTTTACTAAAGCAAATTCAACTAGGAAATTAGAACTGCTACTGTTTTCTGTATTCTGATTATATTGGGTATGAGATGTAAAACTCAAATAGGAACATTACGTAAGCTACGAGATGGCAAAGTAAAATACTGTATATGATATAATTAAACTACGTAATGGATATAATTAAATGATGTAATGGCTAATATAAACCTGTACACAAGAATAATCCAAAGTTGATGCAGAGCTGAGAAGTTGTAATACGATAATCTGCTTAGAATCAATTTCCCTCTTTCCGCTACAGTTCTTTGTTTTGTGTTTGATAGAAATGTATGTATAATGATGCTCGGTAGAGGTCAATCGAAAATGATATGAGTGTCATATCTAGGAACAGCAAATACAGATCAAAATCATGAATGGAAATTAATGTAAAATTGCAATTGTATAATTTTTGTATCTAATCAAGAGAAGCAGAAAATGTTTTAAGGGAGAATTAAGTTATGATTTATGTATGCAAGATTATAGAACCGAGATACTAATTACACAAATCTATGTAAAGTATTGTTACTGGTTACCTTGATAGAGAACTAAAGAGACTTTAAGAACACGTTCTTATGAAAGTATATTGCTTAAGCCTTAAAGCAACATTACCAGGTGTTTCATTTCGACGCTCGACTTAACTGCTAGAGTAAGCCAGGTCTATAGAAACTGGTTGTCGCCTCACCCGTTGTGCACAATCCCGGGTTCCCCCAAGTAGGCACTTCAGTTCATGACGTCAGGTGGAACAAAGAACACACGCCCTGATCTTCGGAGTAAAGAGTCTCATGCAAAGATTGAACAGCCGGATAATAAATATTAAATATTGAAATACTTATATCGTCGTTTACAATAAATACATATATCGTCTGTTATTAAATTAAGATATCATTGTTTTATTATTACACGTTTTTGTAGAGGACATTTTTGTAATGGTTTTATTACAGTATCTTTATAAGAAGAAAACTTAGACAGAAATTATATAAAGTAATATAAACAACACTTAAACAAAATTGTGATAAAAAAGATTGTCTTATTACTGGTGTATATACATTTCTGAACAAGTAATGTTGGCAAAAGGAAAAGAAAAACTTCCATTTATGATGAGAATAATGTAAGGATAGGGACACATGTATACAATTTTGTGAAAATAATTTGCTAACTTGAAAAACACCTTTACACTCTATTTACAAAATAATTTTTAAGGGAATAAGTTGAATACCGGTACTTTGCGAGAAATCTCCTTTTTTAGCTGTTACATATAAATTTGCAGTTAGCACGTGATTTGGGCTATTAAATGTCCCCAATAATCCACCACAAACAGACAAAGTCTTCGGAAGTATCACTTTGATCTCTTTAAACGTACTGCTTCATCTAGTAAACGCTTAATAAAGCAAATTAGTACCTTAGCGAATTTTCACCTTAAAAAGTACGTAGCAGTTCCTAACGAGATTTCTTGCAAAGTCAACCTTAAATTTGCAAAGTAATACTAGTAGAAAGTAAGCCTTTCTACTGACGTGTCACTCGAACTATGTTCCCATTTCCTAAAATTGAACGTTTTGCCCTTAGACACATCAGAGGAAGCAGCTTGTAAAGTTTTAACACGGTGGTATCTCTCTTAAAATTAAAATCGAGTTGTTTTAGGGTTTTGTTTAGAGATCAATGTGTTGCGAAATAATTGGTAAGTTTCGTTGGTCAGTCTGTATTAATACTTGGCTCCTTCCATAATGATTTGGACTAAGAGGAGTAATGTAATAGAACATACTTTAATTATCGGAATACCTACATGAATATTACAGGTAATCCCCCCTAATTGGATGCAGCATTCCCTTTTTCCAAGAAGTTTTCGGGTGGTTGCCGCAAACCATTCTTCAGGAGTACTGCGAACCCACTCGTAGGCAGCCTGTTACAGTTCCTCGTTGCTGGCGACCATGGGCGGATTTAGGAGAAAGACCCTGGGAGGGGACAATACAATTTATTATATTGATAAATTTCAAAGCTATCTTTAAAATGGAACATTTGAAGTTATTCTTAAACGACTGGGGGGGGGGGGCAATGCCCCCTATAAATCCCACCATGCTGGCGATTCGCAGGTTCTCCTTCATCTTATCGAAAATGTGTATAATGCGAAGGGGCCAAATCAGGGAAATATGGCGGATACGGCAAAGTTTGGAATGCCAAACTGTCACACGTCTTCCTGCAGGTGTGTGGTTTTGTCTTGTCGTGCTGTTCAAGCACTTTCAGCGCCCATTTTCCTTTACGTCGCCTGTGAATTTGTGCTGCTAATTGTTCCTCTTTCCACAGATTATGGAGCACCATGGATTACTCTCCATTGCACCACATATACACTTTTTTCCACGGTCTTCTGCACCGCGCTTCACATTATGATTCATTACTGGTTTCGTACAGGGACTAGGCGAGTCATCTTCCGGCAGAATGTTAAACTCACAACACCATCTGAAACAAACATCACCAAGATTCTCTACTCATAATTATACACTGGAACATAGCCCAACTCATTATCGAAAGTGCTGAACATAATTTAGAATTAAAACAATAGAATTAATTTTATTAATAACTTTATTTTTTTTAAAAAAATGTCATGTATCAAAATAAAATTCGCAAAATTTGAAGCCCTGCAGATCGTATTTCCACAAGCACCTCACTACTGTTCATTTGAACACACACCGAGCTGCCGTAGCTCAGTGGTAGAGCGTTAGCGTAGCATTCAGGAGGTTGTGAGTTCGATCCCAGTGGCCGACCATCCTGACTGAGGTTTTTTCCGGGTTTTTCCTCAGTCACACCAGTCAATAAATTTCGAAGTTTCATTTAAACACACACTGGGTGATTTTCAGGTTGGTCTTTGTTTTCAGATGAAGATATTGATAGTTACCATACACTTACGTGTATGTAAAAAAATATTCAGAATTATGGCATTAAATGCTTACGAATAGGTTCCGCGAAGGTTTATAGCAGAATCCCCCTTCGTATACGGGGATACCCATAGAGCAGTGGTTCTCAACCGGTGTGCCGCGGCACACTACTCTGTATCGTGCGATTTGCTAGCTGTACCGCAAAACTTCTGAGGCTTCATGATTTTGTTGAAACAATTCGCTAATTCAAATTCATTTTACTGAGTATTTGTCTTGAAAATGGAACTAGAAAATATGTTCAGGAGCTTAAACATATGAGGCATTCAGAAGCCAAACTGAATATTAGGATAATATGGTCTTCCATGCATTTTGAATAAAGAAAAACACAGATTTCTGACAAGGTTGAATTCTTTAATAACAAAAAAAAAAAAAACTTAAAACATAACAGTTTGGAAACCACTTATTTCCTCAGACTACACTCCACAACTGAAATTAGAAAAATTACTTAATCAATAAAGAAAGGAGATCTTTTCTTTCCACCAATCAGGCATCTTCCTTAGCACTGCCCTGTCTCGGGCAAGCGTACCGCCTTCCACCTGTCAAATTTGATGAGCCACCAGATCACAAACAACTTTAACTGATAATTGCCGGAAACACCTTCTTAAAAATATCTTTTCACGAAAACAAGTTCCTCGCTACACCGGCTTAAACAAAAAGAGCTTAAAAATTCAATAAATATATTTATTAAGTTCGTTACCCTCTCACAAATTAAAAATACAAAGAATACATACGTAAATAAGAAATAAACTCAAATAACAATTAAATCAAAACAAATAAATAAAACATAAATAAATAAATAAAATTAAATAAAAATTAAAGCTCTCTAAGAAAATACTATAAGAATTGCCTGTTAGCATCCTCATATTGCTCTCCTTTTCCTTCTCAGTTCTTCCTTTTTCAAAATGTCCTCCCACTCTTCATTAATACTATATCCACTATTCTAGTTCACAGTCTTATCGGCTACCTCTCTTATCCTTTTCGCTTCTTTCCACTTTTTTAACTAATTGCCTACATTCATGCTCCACTACTGTTACCCCTTCCCAGTTAACTTCATAACCCGTTTCACTGAAAATAGCATTAGTGTCTCTCCTTAATCTGACATCATCCTTATGTTGCTTTAAACGTTCTTGCAGCCTCTTCTTGGTTTCCCCCACATACACCATATCAACCATCCCACACGGCACTTCATATATAAACCCCCTTTGTCGCGAGTCCGCTGTCGATCTCATCATCTTTCTTCTAATGCTATATCATCACGCCGCCCTTCCTGTATGACTTAATTCCTTCCCTCTTCAGAATTCTTCTGATCTTCTCTGTGATCGCCCCTGCGCTTTCAATGCCGTGCCATCCTTTCTTCTTATCTTCTTTATCTTCCTCTCTCTTGTTTTCCTTCCTTTTCCTCCTACTCTTCTTCCTGTCCCCGTCACCGTAACAATTCTCTTTCAGTTGTTCCCAGAGCCTTTCAATGGCTTTCTCCTTTTGATCGTCCTCCATGCTTATCATACCAATCCTTTCTTCCATATTCCTAATGAAAATCAGTTTTGTTCCCTCGTTGACGTCACTTCTCCCATGGCAGTAAACGCCCGCTGCACAGTCATTCTGGAACCACGTGAAAAGATATTTTGTGAAAAGATATTTTTAAGAAGGTGTTTCCGGCAATTATCAGTTAAAGTTGTTTGTGATCTGGTGGCTCATCAAATTTGACAGGTGGAAGGCGGTACGCTCGCCCGGGACAGGACAATGCTAAGGAAGATGCGTGATTGGTGGACAGAAAAGATCTCCTTTCTTTATTGATTGAGTATATTTTCTAATTCCAGTTGTAGAGTGTAGTCTGAGGAAGAAAGTGGTATATTTCTGAAACTGTTACGTTATAAGTTATTTTTTTGTTATTAAACAATTCAACCTTGTCAGAAAGCTATGTTTTTCTTTAAGCCAAACTGACTAACTCCATTTTTGTAATATGTTGTGCTAGCCTTGAAACCTGATAGGAAAAATCCGTATTTTTCAGTGGGTAAAATGATTGACTCCATAGTTTAATGTTTTGCCACCAGAATCATCAATAAAAGTTCACTGAACAATTGTTATATTGCAAATAAAAAAAACTTTACAGCTTGATTTCTCAATGTGTGTATAAAAGGAGTTAGTCAGTTTGGCTTCTGCGCGCCTCATCATGAAGAACGGCAGTTGTTCGAGTGACGCTGGCAAATGACACTGTTAGCGGCACTCAGATAGTATAGTTAGTTTCGGATGTACCGAAGTATAAGTTCGATTTTGATGCTTGAACTTACATTTGAAAGCTCTTTCCAATACTAAGACACAGGAAAAAAATTGGGTCGGTAGAATCTCCTTGGGACCCCGTAGGGCGCTTTGAAAATAATATCAAAATTTCACATTTTTTTAGGATAGCACTGACCCCAGACCATATAGGCGGCCGAAACTTACTGGATCTTATTCTACGCTTCAATACGTTTCAAACGGTGTATCATACGTTAAAATCGGTGGAGCGGTTCAAAAGTTACGACTTTTTTTTAACCGAATCACAAAATTTTCACAAATAATAGAAAGGTATGTCCGTCATTCTGTGTGTCTTTTTGTTTTAGCCCCAAATGGGTGCTACCGGGTGGTTTTAGGGGTCCATTGCGGGCTCCCATGGAAATGGGGGTAAATCCAAGTTTAGATTTTTGATAGGAGTTACGGTTTTCGAGATATGGAGCAAAATCGATCTTGTATCCTTCCGCCATAGTGACACGTGCCACTTTTTAAATACGAGCCCGTACGGAGAACACTCTCCGCCACTGCTTCACTCATCTGGGCATGACGTAAAGGAGAAAAATGTAAAGATACATGACCGTACCTAACTTTACCTAACCTCCACGTTCCCATGGTCAGTAATTTAAGAAAATGTACGAATACAATAATGCAAGAAAAAAAATATTAATCACAAAAATACATTTTGAAAATTTACATGACCGAACCAAACCTTACCTAACCTCCACTTCGCCATGGTCACTAACTTAAGATAATGTACGTAAAATGCAGGAAAGCAATTATTAATAATGAATATAAACATATATAAACACATGAAAATATATTCTGAAAGGAAAATCTAGTGTTAACCTAGCCGGGACTTGAACCAGGGCTTTTTTGTTTACCAACTCGACGCCTTAACCACCAGGCCACCAAAGCAACCTCGCAGATGTGGTTTCTCCGTTGTATTTACAGTGCACGTGTCTCCTACACGTTATAGCGCGTGTGCAGGAGAGATGAGCATCGGTATAGATGGCTCGTGTTACAGTCTTTTTTTTACAGGCAGCCTTACAAATTAAGTGATATCAATACAAAACCCCGTTTGGGGTAAAAGGAAGAGTGACGCAAGAATTCTACTCACAAAAGAAGTGATATCTATTTTGCGAGTGACTTTCTTTGTCACTATGGCGAAAGGATACTGTCTCTTAATTTTATTACAAAGACAATATTTTCGCCATAGTGACACAAAGAAAGTCACTCGCAAAATAGATATCACTTCTTTTGTGAGTAGAATTCTTGCGTCACTCTTCCTTTTACCCCAAACGGGGTTTTGTACTGATTTATTTTACAGAGAAATTATTAGTTAATCTTAACTTATAAAGTAAATGGAATTGATTTTTTTTTAAATAAAAATATGAGTGACCATGTCTTGCGTATTGTTACTCGTGCGTTAGTGTGGCGCGGGAACGTACTACGAAGAATAATGTGCCACGAACGAAAATAGGTTGAGAACCACTATCTTAGAAGTTTACCCATCAATCACACCAGTTATTTAGCTGTACTCTAGTAGACCTTGATTTCGCCATCTATATTACAACATCTATGAAGAATTAGTACTGTCCACTGTTAATAACAGTAAAAAATACTAAACACTTCCAAAAATATTTATACGAGGTGTGATTGGAAAGTTTTAAGACTGGGCTTGTAATTTAAAAATGGCAGTATTTACAGGGTATTGCGATGGATCTCCTTCAAAGTAGTCCTCTGCTGCCTGAACACACCCATTCCAACGGTGTTTCCACTTCTGGAAGAATTCCTGAAAATTATCTTTCGTAAGGGTGTGAAGAACTCTTTCCGTATTTGCCTGGATGTCTTCAATTGAGTCAAATCACTTCCCTTTCAGCGACAATTTTAATTTAGGAAACAGATAGAAGTCGGCAGAGGCCAAATCAGGGGAATAAGGGGTTTGCGGAAGCACAGGAATGTTGAATTTGGCCAGAAATTCCTGGATCGATAACGCGTTGTTCTAGTTTTTCATCCATTTTGGGCAATTATTAATCCGCCACGACACACACACACGCCCGCACTTAACAGGTTGCTACGTTGTACTGAACAAAGATATCGCAGTGATTCTTTCAGCACGTATCAAGGACGGTCACGCACCACGCCACCGCCTCCATGCTAACGGGCAATTATGTCTACTCCTCTTGAGCAGTGGCGCCACCTGTCTTAAAATTTTCCAATCACACCTCGTATTTCGACCGTTTCAGTACCTCATTGGTCATTTGTTTCAACAATTTAGGAAACATACTTACAAAAACACAATGATTATTGCAATTGATAAAGACAGATTCAATATCTTAGCTAATAGCCAATTTTACAGATAAATATTTAATTCAAGCTTCCACCGAAAAACATTGAAAGATTAAATCTTTTACTAACAACACCGATATGTATTTTGTCTACTGCAAGAAACTGATTCGGCCCTTGTGTAAAGTTTAGGGTTCATCTTTTATGATCAAGATGTCCCTTATTCAAATTCAGAGGAGACACTTCTTCAGCTTCTTCAAAATTCCTGAAAAGCTTCAGACGACTGCTACAATAGTATGCCATAAATTAAGGCTATGATCGCCACCTACCCTACATTCCGGTGAAAAAAAAATCCAAGCCCAAAATATCTAATAACTTCAGACATAAAAGAAGTTAGAAAAATTACATCCCAAAATTTATGTTGAGATAAATGTCCGAATACATTTTGCAAGGTAGTGTATAACAAAAATTAATTTCCAGTAACATTGAAACCTACAAATACAAACTAGTTAGCAATTTATATATATTTTTTTAACACACACACAAACAGTAACGAATTCAAATTTCCTGCTAAAATGCACTTGCATAATTTTTGAAACAGTCTGCTTTCGCACGTACATGTGAAGTCAAATAAATACGAAAAGACAATGACAAACACAGATGCACTGAGCAAACGTACTTAACATATTGTAGAGCGAATGTCAAGGTTCATTTCGCATGTCTAGTCCAGTGTTTCCAACTCAGATACTTTATGGCTAGATCTGGTCAAATTTTACTACAACAATATTTTTTTTATTAACAGTATAGCTAGCATTAGAAATTATTTAGTTTAACTAATGTTACAGCTGAAATTTTCTGAGATTAACAGGCAGCTATGATTTAAGACTGTCACATGCCTAAGGCCCTCATAGGAAGAAAATATATTTTAAAATAAATAAAAATATGTGGAAACCTTCTTTAGAAACCATATTTTCGAAAGATAATGAATTTCCCTTACAACAGTATCTGAATGATTAGAACAATATTGGTGTACCTAGGTCTAACTGAATGAAAACCATTTGAATGATTATAATTTTAAAAGATGGGTTGGCAACACTGAAATATTGCACCAATCACAACGGTTCCAGCGGCTTTGAGCTAGTCTAGCCAAGACCTTTTCAATGACATGTCAAGCATCTCCCTACACCTCATAGTTCCTGTGATTTAATTTCTGGACACACACGGACGGACACCATGAGCGGGAATAGAAGGTCCCTTTAGTTGTAGCTTTCCTATTAAGACCCTAAAAAGTTTCAAATATCAAACTATATTTGTAAAATATCGAACTATATTTATTTCAACACAAACCTCGTCTTAGATTTTAAAATAATTTTAAAATTAATATTAAATGTCAATTGAAATGATAAATTTGGAGAAATTTTGTACTTGAAAAAAAACTCATTGTATCTCCGTAAAATATATTGCATTTTCATATAAAATGCTTTATGTAATTTTGAAATTATATTTCAATATTCTTAACGACTTAGGAGGATAATGTCCGTCGGTGAGCATTCTTCCAAAAACAAGCAAAAAGGAAAGTAATTGCTAGAACCTTTCTTTAGATACCATACCGACACTCGCCTGGTGTAACTGAGGGGAAAACACTAGAAAATCAGAGTTAATATGGTTCTTCAAGGAATCGAAACTCCATGTGTGTGTTCCTAGTGCCGTTACGATGTCATTGACAGAAAACATTGGTTTCAAGCAAAATTCTTGGTAAAATTAATTTTTATTGAACTGAATCCTTGTCGTTATAAATACCACATTTCGAACAAAAGAAAAGAAACGAAAAGCTTAAATTTCGACAAAAATTACAAACCGTAAAAGGGGTTTTAACAAGAAAACAAATATTCGCAAACCTGGTTTTGGAGGGAAAATATGTAATTGCATTTTGAATTACATTTATTTTTAGGCCTGTAGGCATCTCTATCTCAGGCCGGGATAAGGTGCAGGGATGTTGGAAGGGTAGACGACCAGGGATTATTTTGTAGGTGCCATCCCAGCATTTGCCTGTTATCCATTAGGAAAACCTCCAGAAAAACTTTAGTCAGGATGGTCGGCCGCTGAGATCGATCCAAGGGCTTCCCGATTGCTAAGCCAATGCTCCACCACTGAGTCACTGCAGCTAAGTCACCATATTGAAAGTGATATATAAAGGTTTCTTAAACCTAAAATGAAGTCAGATTGTTTATCTGCTTTCATTTAGATATTCCCACGCCTTGAAGCTGATCGCATATAGTGAGCCGCAAATACCTAAATGCCATAGCGACGCCTGATGATTAAAAGGTCGTATCTCCAATCTCCATACGACTTTACTAGGAGATAGGACCATATAACCCTAAGCCATATATACATAAATTCCCTTCGATTTGTTAAACTGTCAACAACTTGACATCCTCTTTAATTTCTTTTCTACGTTTTGCGCTACGTTACCTTCAGTTGAGAAGTTCGCTGGAAGGACGGCTCAACCCCGGTTAAGTCGTTTTTCCGTTTTGCGGCCTATTAGCTATAATAGGTCTCCACATATATGAATATTAGAAAATTTGCCTGCCCATTGGCGCAGAGTTCAATGGTTTTTCGACCCCTTACGGCGTGACATCGAACCGAAAAACTAGGACATCCGTTGCTAATGAATTGAAAGGAAGGATTTTTATATTTACCCCCTTTAATGTAGTCAACCCAGCAAACTGCATTGTGATGAGGGTTGCGCAGCTCAAAAGGATATATCTGACAATCATGGTCTATTAATTGATTGAACCGACACCCCCCGTTTCCCCTTTTCGAAGGGTGTCAACCTTTTAATGCGGTAGTTAATCCTTGTAGTCCTAAGGAATATATGTACCAAATTTCGTTCGAATCTGTCCAAGGGGTGTACAACTGTATAGCGTTCAAACAAATAAACACACGAACACCCTGATATTGAATTTTATTTATATAGAAGATAAGTGCAAACAAATAACAGTGGACTGCAAGAGGGTGAAAGAAACACAAACACTAACGCACAAACTATTCTTCCAAAGAATTGCTAGTAATCCACAGGTGTGCAGATATTGTGAACGATGTGGAAGCCTTTGCAGAATTTTATTGGCTGGCAACACTGACATCTTAGATGTTTTAGTGGGTGATGACCGTCATCTAGTTACTACGGTGTCGAAGAGTATTCATGGTGGGATAAGTGAAACGGTATAGAAGTTCTTGCAGAAACTTTGAAAAACACAATTTGCAATTAAGTTTGGCAACATTGACAACTGGAGTACAGTTCCCTACCGTCTTGTTTGTATTATGTAGATAAATAATATTGCAAACTTTGGTGCAGATCCGTTAAGTAGTATAGAAGCTATTGTGGTATTATATTTTATCATAAGGTGGCAATACTGACAACTAGTGCTTCGGGATCTGTAAACCCTGACAGTCGTTTTTTTTGGGGGATGTCCAAAGAACATTTGTTCCAAGTTTGGTGCGGATACGCCGTGCAGATATTCCTTTTATGGAAAAGAAAAAGGTTTAACTTCTGTGATTAATTATTTTTATTATATTAACATCAGGGATTAATTTAGCTTCCCTGTGATTCGTGCAATGTTTCCCTAGTGATATTAGCAACATATTTCTATATTAAGTCAAAAGGTCTACAGACACAGGAAATCTGGGAAAACCAGATGTAAAACTTTCGAAGCCATTTTTCTGAGTACTATGCTTTTCACGTTAAGTCGTTCTTCCAATGAGCTCCTCAAAATAATGTTATTTATCGTAGAATTATACAGTTCTATGCATTAAAACCACTAATGAATTAGTTATTTCATTTTTTTTTTTTTAAAAAAACTCAACTAAAATATATTATCCTCACCTATACAAATACTTCTTCATAAAATTTCATCATGACAAGACTGTCAAATAACACCAAGAGAGGAGATTTGAACAGTGGTTTTCAACCGTCGGTCCGCGGGCCGGTACCGGTCCTCGGCCAATTAATATATTCAATTATTTAACACCTATTTTATAGATTTCGACAGTCGAAAATTTAGATTAAACTTTACATTTTCTTTCGAAAACAACTGAAAATATGCTGACATACTTTGAACGTTAAGTAATCTCTAACTTATTGTGATCTTTCCGGTCCGTGAAATACGTTTTCCTATAGTTTGCCGGTCCGTGAACATGGAAAGGTTGAGAAACACTGATATAAAATGAAGTTTTATTTTGGTAATTTTCAGTTAAACCTAAAAGCAGATATATTTTTAACTTCAAAGAAAAATTTCTGTAATGGAGAAATAGCCTCTTCCAAATTTTAAATATTTTTCTGTTTTCATAAAAATTCTAACATTCAACACTAGAGTTTTACTTTCAAACTTCGTATATTGTTTCTTAATTATTTTTTATATCACCTTTTTAAGACTTTGTACTCTAATACGTAAAAATGATCTATACGTATAGCAATTTTCGGCATTTAAAAATTGTATTTATAACTTGTAAACAAATAAATAAACCTTTTGTGTAATGGTACATTTTCAAAATGTTCTATTTTAGATTTATTTTTTTAAATGTCTTGAAATTTCATTCAAATATAAATACATATTTTTGAATTAACCATTTGTTATTAAGTAAAGTATTTTGGAACCAGGTAGGTCCATTTAAAAAAATAAAAATATCTAATTCTAAATGGAAATTGCAATTTAAAATTTTTCACACATTTTGAAAAAAAAAAAAGAGAGCTTCAAGCGCCCCGGGAATGGGCTGTCCGGGATGCGGGACTTCAGTTCAATCCGAGTCAAACCGGTATGGTAGGATAGTACATCCTTGCTTCCTGCTTAACCTATTGAAAATCATGTGACAAATTTACATTCAAAAAGATATTATTCTCCAGAGATTCTGCCAGATTGTCCCAATCAGGGTGTCACCCCCAAAAAATTGTCGAGCACTTATCCTCAATTTTATTGTTTTTACGCTTAAAGATCGATAAAAAAAACTTCAAAACTGTACTTATACCGTTCATTTCTGGCTTTATATTCCCTTAAACCGAAAATCCTACAGAATCCATTATTTCTCTCACAAAATGTAAATTCATGAAAATTAATTTCTTTCGTTAAAATCTTTTGAATTAACTTCTAAAAAGCATGTAGTAAACCCAGTGTGGTAATTGAAGGGGGGAAATTTCTAGGCACCTCCTAAATAATTCCCCGGAACGTCATTGCCTTTGTGGTTTCTTGGTGGTGGTGGTGGTGGTGGGGGGGGGGAATTGTTACCAGCTTGATGAAGTGAAATAAAGGATTAACGTTACATTCGAAAAGTAAAATAAAAATAAAATTGAAATTATCATAATATTCAAACCACTGAAATGGAATCTGAACTCAGAAGGCAGTATAAAATGTTATAGCATAAAATAGTGACTTATTAATATGATCGTACAGTAACATGTCCAACATCTTTGAATAGTCAGGGCCATCAGATGTATTGCTGTCCGACGTGTTAGATTCATTGCTCATTACGTTGGCAATTAATGCAGTGTGGTTAATGGTGATTAAACTATTTGATGTCATAAAAAGATAGGCTGTATGACACTGCCAAACTTAAAGGATTTCAATACCTCAGGTACACTTAAAACGGCAAAGTAGTAGTACTTCCATCAAGGAATGTGTTGGATGTCGAAATTTGTAGAAAGAAAATATTTCAACAAACGTTAAAAGATAAAAGAATTTATGTGGAAAATTTCCTGTCAAAGAACGACATTTATATGAAATCAATCATGGCTAACTCACACTATAAAAAGATGCTGCATGATGTGCAGCGTGTGTTGGTTCTGCTTGATTATTTCCAAACTGATCCACAGAAGTCAGTTTTATACTTCCTGGATTACAAGACCTTCAATCAAATTGTTGGTGAGGACCTGCAGACATTTCATCTGTCAGGGATACTGGAAATTACGACTTTACAGATGACTAGCTTTAAATTGTACTGAGTTTTAAAACATTGTCTGACGGGTAATTCATTAACATTAATGGTCTTATGTTAGACAACAATACACAACATTTTTACGGTCATTGAATACGTAAAAAAAATAGAACTAACATTATTTCATTTCTGTATGTGGTGAATGAACAAAGTCAATAAAGCCAAACAAACCTACAAAATGTACCACTGTATTAATGAATAAAATCAGTAGAATAGTCTTGTCCACAAATCTTCACATGTGTGTTAAAGAAATATGTCTAATAAAACAGGATATATTATCCTAACATGCAATATAAGTTCTTCTCTTTGTACTTTGATTTTTTTTTCTTTAAATATGGAAAACAGAAATTACATTTTTTTGATTGGTATATTTTTTTATATTTTTTTTAGTTTTTTTTCCTCTTGTTCTTCGTTGATATCACCCGGAACTTCTTGAAAGAACTTAACGGCTCTGCAGAAACTGGCGCTTATAGTACAACTGAAACTTCCATATCTAACATTAAAGATATCTAAAATGTTTTCTGCTATTGTTTTATTATTAAGATCTTTTGCGTTTTTCAGAAAGGTTTGATCTTTAATTACATAATTTCTGTTTATCAATTGCCTTCACGGATTTTGAACTTCTTTTGTTTTTTATGACTTTGTGGGGTTTGGGGATCTGTAAAAAATATTACTTACGGACAAAGTAACACCAGAAAGTTTAACAAACTAAGAAGAAAGGAACCAAACTTCAAATCTGTTTTGAGAGGAATTAGTAATAATGTCCCTATTTAAAATAATTTAAAAATAACAGAAAAATTAGAACAATAGTTTTGGAAAGCTGCCTAAATTATAATTAACCATATTTATCAAATGAACCAATTCAAATCTGGATAAATTAATTTCATAGATGTTAATCAATTTATTAGCTTTTCAAAATGTTAGTGTTACTACGGATTGTTTAGTACTTCTAAAAATTGAAAATGGAAAGTGCGAATACAAGACCTAATATAGAAGACCGCAAATTATTACTTGAGAAGAAAGTATATATTATGATTGGCCTATTCGTACTTCGTATATAATTTTGTTATATTCTAGAAGTTATATTCATAACTATTAAAAGAAAGATTGCGTTCAATAAATAAATAAATTTACGTGATGATACAATAACGTTTGTCATCCGTGTTTTTAGTTTTGATATTTTTGTAAAATTTGTTTTGTGAGTATATATTGACGTATTTGTGATTACTTAAATAACAAGTAATACGTATAACAATAAATCATGAAATGTAGGGACGGAATTCCAAGTAGCCCCCTGATAAAGTTCATGCAATGAAAAGCATAAAAACATACACTAAACGTATGAAAATAAAATAGCAGAGGATATAAGACAATTGTGGAACAAAGGGATTACGAAACGGCTTGATTAGTATAGAAACACAAACTTCCCTCTCCCACCTCAAAAGTGCTTCAATTTCCACACTGAGTTAAACCACGTTACATCATCGGTTGCATGACATAATGACGTCTCTCAATTTCATTAATTTTTCAGGAGAGGAAATAGAGATTTTTCCCTGTATGTTTGACAAAACGCCATATAAATAAGTTAATATTAATTTTCCCGATACTTGAAAGTTAATCGTATGGAAGTGTGCTGTAACTTATGAAATGTCAGACAATGAAGGTTAGCTGGAACTAAATAACAGCTGTAACTCAATTTTCATTTAAAAAAAAGATAATAATAAGATGCACCGTTATGTCAACCTACCGATGATATGTAAGTTAAACTCAGATGTAATTGTTTCTAGTTTAATTTTTAGTTTTTTTTAGTACTTTTGCTAATATATAGTTGGCAACACTGATTGAGAAGAGTGAATGTGAGAGATAGAGAAAGGCAGAAAGACATGGATTATAGTGCCATGCGTTAGCAATGTGTATGTGAGTCTGTCCTTTGTAACTCTCCGATGTTAACGTGGAAAGATGCTTTACATTTACAAAATCCTTTGCTATAAAAATGTCGTTTAAAATGAAGGCGGACTTTCTTCAAAGGAGCGCTCCTTTTGTTCACATCTCCTCAAAATCATTAATAATTATTAATACGAGAAATATCCAAGAAAATTGGTTAACATAATTAAGCGCATCCACAAAGATTCATTCACACGTATATTCTGTCATAATAAGTTATTTATTTATAGATAGATAGATAAATCGATAGATAGATAGACAATCCCAGTGGCCGACCATCCTGAGATTTTTTCAGTTTTTCTTTCTTCGTTACACCAGACGAATGCCGGGATGGTATCTTCAACTTAGCATCCTTTCACCTAGCTTATCCCGACATGAGTCTTACATGCCTAAAGGTTATAAATAAAATTCAAATCAAAATAGATAGATGCGTAGCGGTGGCTCAGTGGTAGAGCGCTCACCTCTGGTACTTAGGGTTCCTCGGTTCGATCTCCGCTTATGCCATGTGTGCTTTGTGCTGGACAAACACTGTATGCGTGGGCTTTTTAGAGGTTCTCCCGTTTTCTACCACTTTCTTTATTCAATCAATTGTCTCATTCTATTCCATTAGGCCTGAGCCATAGTTGCCTAAAGGCCTTAAATGAAATTTTAAAAAAATTGAAGATGGTTTCGAAAAGCTAACCAAGCCTCATCCGTACTAGCCGCTGCCCAAAGTGGAGAAACAAAATACACTTTTTATTGTTACAACTACTAAACTCTAATATGGGTAAACGCTTGAGAATATCGCCATGTATCATCAAAAACATGTTGTTCGAATCGGTTCAGAAGACATTATCCCGTGATGAAAAGAAATTAAGCTTATTTGAGTCTCGTTAACATCTAAGCGGTACCAGAAGGTATCTTTGTGCCGTTCAAGTCGCCTCACCATCTCCAATAACATGGTATAAGACTTTTGACGTGTTTGCTTTTATTATTATTATTATTCTGCTACCATTGTGATCAAACACAATGACATAAACGTTTTATGTCCAAGGATTCACAACACTTTCTACCTACACATACGCATCAAAAACTTGGTATCTGCTCCATTTTTTTTCTCTCTCCCTACCAAATATTATATTTATTATAGGACTATACTTTGTTCCCGTCAGCATTACTTTTGTTTTCGTTTCGTTTTATCAGCATTCCACACTTGTCACTAAATCTTAAACTTTCAAATTCACTCAGGACATCAATTTCTATAAAGGTAAGCAAGAAAGTTCTGTCGGTTTTTCACCCACCACCTTCGAACATCAATATGTCACCTAAGACGTACCTGGAAGATCAAAAATAGTCCCCATCAGCATCGACAACCTTCTGCCAACGTTCTGGAAGGCCATGGATTCCATCGCGGTACAACTTGGTGGCCCGTGAAGCGAAGAAGGTATCAAGTGCATTTTGCACCTCTACTAGGGATTTGAACTGGCGTCCTCTAAGGTGATTCTCCAAGGAATGGAACAGGTGAAAATCGGACGGAAGTATGGCGGATGCAATAGTGTTTCCCATCCAAGGCGTACAATGGTGTCCCGGGTCATCCTAGCCATGTGGGGCTTAGCGTTGTCCTGTAACAGGAGGACGCCTTTGCTATTCAGAAGTGCTGACTCCAGTGTTTTGAGTTTTTCTTGAACACGGCTCAACTGCTGACAGTACACAGTTGCATTGATGCTCTGACCAGCTGGTAGCAGTTCCCGATGCACGATGGCGCGAGCAGTCCACCAAACACACAGGAGGACCTTCTTCTGGTGCAGTGCTGGTTTCGGCTGTTTTGGAACCGGTTCATGGGATGCTAACCAATGATGACGGCCCACTTCTCATCACATGTCAACAACATCCTGTCCAGAAATGGCTCCTTCCTCAGACGAGACAGCAAAGAAACACAGGTGTCTGCTCGCGTTGCCTTCTGGCCAGAAGTCAAATCATGTGGGACCCATCGACCCAACTTGTAGTGCTTCCCAAGTTGATGGAGGTGCTGTCGAATGGTTTCTCCACTCACACTGAATTGTAGTCCCAGTTCCTCACATGTCTGGCCACTGTTCGCCTCAATTGCTGCCTGAAGATCTTAATTTGGTACCTGTGTCGGTCTTTCTGCACGTAGTGCGTCTTCGAGTGTTTCGTTACCGTCCTTAAACTTGGTAAACCACCGCTGCACTGTCCGCGTAGTCACGACACCCTCACCAAAGGTCTGGCATATCTTCCGCCCCGCTGCAGCTGACCCCAGTTTGAACTCGTACAGCATACATGTCCTTATGACGCTCTTTGGAAATCCCATGTTTACCCTGTCCTTCCGCACGTTCACGGTGTAACTGAACTGCCACAACCAAGTAGTATGTTGGCTATACCCACACCAACAACTGACCTTCGCCTGATCTCCATTCGCATTCAACTCACGTTGTGAGGGCCAATTGAACACAGACCTCCACAAAAAGCGACAAAACTTTCTTGGTTCCCTTTATAGTTTTTTTTTTTTAATGATTTTACGTCGTAGCATCAAAAATAAAACGTCATTCATTGAGAATTTGTGAACAAGGAAAACCCAAGTGGTATTCTATATCACACACACACACACACACATAAAACATACTAATAAATACACACACACAAGAGACAGACAGTCACAAGTTGATAACATAACTTTATCAGAGAGGGAAAAAAATCCTGTAGTGCATAATATAAAAAAAAACAATAGACTTTACATTAAAAAAAAACTTGCACTAACGTCATTGAATAGAGGCCAGCCGAACGTACTGTTATATTACCTGTTGTTATTAGATTATCTTATCAAGAAAACACTTTACACGGGTATTCTTGTCAACCTCTTTGCCTTGCGTGTCGTTATCAGCACTACAAAAATGTGTACAGAGAAAATTTTGACGGATTAGACATTAATTTACACTTCAGTCTTAATATATTACCAGTTTGCAAAGTGTAAGACGTTATTAGACATCTTACTCTGGCTTTAAAGACTCGTCGCATCCACAAGGAAAGCATTAGTGAGGACATTAATAGCGATCATTTTAACTTTTCAAGTGGTTTTTTTTCTTCAGTATATCAAGAAGAACTCTCTTCTTTTTTTCTTGTACATTCCAGAGAGAGACTGTTTTTGTGAATTATGACATATATTTGTGATAACGTATTATAATAAGTGATGGTAATCTGAGTTCATCATATTCTTTAAAAATACTTCAGCACAGTAATCGAATCACCATTGCGATCATACTGGACAAACAGGTAGGAACAAAGTCACTTTCTTGCATTCTTTCTTATTGTCAGTTCACGACTAACTGATCCCTGTATTTGCCGCTATATTTAACAACCTTTAATGGTTTTAATTAATATTTAAGGTTTTCTTTTATCGTTTAGCTTACGAAAAAGTTATTCAAGTACATGTCGATTTTTTTGTCTTTGGGTTTCAAAAAATTGTGATGAAAACTGGCTTAATCTTCTTGCCCAGGATAGGAATCCAATAGCAATTACTGCGGCGATTAACTTGTAAGTGAGTGAAGTGGCTTTAAAAAATTACTAAATTAATGCTTAGTTTTGCAGTGAAAACCCAGTTGATATTCGTTTAAAAAAAATGACAAAAGCACATTTTTGCTGGCATTTCCCTGCTAGAGTTCCAAAATAAAGACTCACAGAGCTACTCCATTGTAATCACTTAACGGTCCTTGTACTTTTAACGTTTCACATTTGATGCAATTTAACGTAACAAAATTAAACCTAGCCTAACTTTAGCTAACGTGTTATGTTTAATTCGAAGCCAAGCAAGTGGATAAAATATCAAATTACATGATAAATATCAGGCGGTTTTAAGTGATTATAATGGAGCAGCTCAGAATAACTATTGGTCACGATACAGTGATGAAAATGGGTGTTTTACCCAAGGACAGATTCTGAAGCGAGGGACCCTGAGCAACATGAATTGATTGTGCTTTGTCGTGGCCTTCAATTGGATGAAAATGACGTATTATGGACGGGACCTACAGTTTAACGTGGACTCCAAACCACTTGTGTCCACACCAAGAATCGAACCTGGAATCTTTTGATTAGAAGGTAGCTAGCATAAATAGCAGGTTAACAGTCAAAATACAAATAAAATCAAGCCCTTCTTAGAATGGTAATAAAGTTTGCGATTTAGTTGTGAGACACAAAGTAAAAAAAATCGTTTACTTTAGTACAGGTCGATGAAAGGAAACGATTGACTGAATATCAGTCACAAACTTCGCTAATTATTTTCTCTTTTGTGACAGTTTTGTTTCCTATTCTGGCATATTTGGCGATTAATAAGAAGTATAAAATAATTGGCGTATACAGTCAATAAATACCACTAAAGATATGAAAGTATAATGGCTCACTTACAGGTCAACTAATAAAAGATTTGGATGCACTTTGGATATTCCTCCAGACGAGAAATCACCATGTTGACTTCATTATTTTGGACTTGATTAAGAAGGTATAAACACGTTCAGCCCAGTCAAAAATTAAATTAACTAATATCAGTGATTGATTCTGCCAGATCCCCATCTCGGGGGGGGGGGGTATCACCCTCTCAAATTCTCGAGAGCACCCCAAACTTTAGGTAAAACCCCCATTTACACTTTTACAATTTTGACTTTACCTCCCCCCAACTGAAAACCCTTGCGGAATCCGTGACTAGTATAAATTTAGCTAATCCAATTCAACCTAACCTAACCTAACCTTCACTGTTTTCAACGATCCGGGGAAGTAACTTGGAAGCAGCCGATTTTTTAAAAAAATATACGGGGATACTTTTCTTTGTGATTTTCTCTCATTAATAGATAAACAAAATTAATTTCAATTTATCGACAAATGCATTAAAAATAAGTAGGATAGTATTTAGAAAACATCATCAAAACACAATGCCATTTACGATATAATTATCTTGAGAAGAGAATGACAATAAGTTTAAAGCATAATTTATATGTCAAATGACAAGCGCTATTTTTTCAAGTAGGGTAACTCGGGAAAAGATGGTCCTTCCGTGCGATGACCACAGTTTCTGTTTCTCGCAGTATTAGCCAAATGTGAACGAAACTTTGTAGGCTGCAAGTCTTTGATGATCCTGGTAATTGTTTGTTGAACACCTGCGTTTCATGAACATTTGGCTACTTTTACGAGAAATAGAAACTTTGGCCCTATTGGTGAGTTGTAGAAAAAAAAAATCAAGACGCCTTGTCCTGGCAAAAGATATCTAGCAATCCTACATATATTAAAGAAAGTTTATAGTAAGCTTACACCAAGCTTGGTTTTTCTTTTACTCAAGCTTTAATCAAAAAATGGATCAGAAGAGTACAGACTTCATGGAAAGAGATGGGATTCGATCCCGAGTGGACAGAATTAGACATTGAGGCCTGCTTGTTGTAAGCTGGAATGTTTAAGAAGAAAATGTTTATATTTGATTTGCAAAGAAACCTTTCCTAAAACATGCTGTATTGTAGATTGTAGCAAGCTTATACCATCATCTAAATTCTTTATATTGCCATAAATATCAATAGCGATTTCAGCAATAAGATACTCGTCTCAACTTTTGTCCCAATGCTTCTGTCCATGATATCTGTTTGGACAATCGCAACTTGGCTTCTTGCATACTTCATGTTTTGGACAGTCCTTATCTGGTAGAAATGCACAAGGTTTATTTGTTGGGCAGTGAGGGATCGTGCCATGTTCACTGTCAGTACATGGAGCGTTGCAAGTCCCAAAAGCAGTGCATGGAGGTAGAGTAGGACACGGTTCATGTGGATGCTTCTCTTCTTCACTTTTTATAGTAGATGGCCCAGAAGATCGGTCTCCATGCGGACAACCACAGGTAGGGTCCCGTGGAGTACCTGGAGGTCGTTGTTGTGAGGACGGTCTTACCGAAGGCTTGAAGTTTGGACTTTTTGAAGAGTATCCAGATGAGAACCATTTTATAAGGAACTTGTTTTGCTGATGGTTTGGAAGCTTATCTGCTAACGTGCGTGCGTTTAAAGGCGTCTGCACAAACTTAGTAGCCGCTCCAAAGTGTAAAGTTCTTTTCAAGCCAAACGCTACTGCCTCTGGAACAATGTGTAACATCGATAGTATATTCATTCTAAATGGCGGAAGATATTTTGACTGATACAAACTATAGGTGAATATTATAGAAACGTCATATTGCAATAACCTTGGTTGAAATTCCACAAACAAATAGTGGAATATAAAATAGTGATTAAGTTTTAAATGTCAATATCGGATTTTGATCCATTTTTTTTCGAAACTGATTCATTGTTGCTGTGATACGCTCTAACAATATCCTTCGGGTGTTCATATTTTGAACGAAATAAATATGCAAGGTTGCTAGGAAATATATTTTTAATAGTCATGATAAGAGATTCTACCAAATCCTCCCACAATGGGGATGTCATTTCTTCAAATTATCGAGCGCCACCCATCCATCAACTTTAAGGTTTTAACTGTTAGAAACGGTAGAAGCCCTGCAAACCTCTGCTTACACCCACCTAACTTTGGCTTCCACCCCCCACCCCCGAAATAAAATTCCTGGCAGAATACCTGGTTGGGATGTGAAACTTAGTGGGCAGTGTAAGGAACTATCCCTAAAAACAAAGTTATAAATATTTATATTTATTTAATTTATTTATTTAGTGACAACAGAACAGGCAATGGCCTAATTATAGTGTTGAGCTTTACAAAGCAGTTGTACAGACTTTATTGACAATGGCATCTCTAAACTCTTTAGGCGATATAAAGCATACGTCCAGATCATTGTGAACTGTACAGAATTTGTTATATACTCGTATAGTACAAATTCTATAGATTGGTGACCTCATCAAGATATTGGTTCTTGCCTTTTTATAGTGGAAGAGACCAGTATTATTAACGCGAGTTTTAGATGATGGGACACGAAACTGTAATGTCGAAACTAAATCCATACAATCTAACTTATTTTGAACATTTTTTTGCAGAAATAACAGATCAGCAATGTTGCGCCTTTGTTCTAAGCTCTGAATATTAAAGTTCTCAATGACTGCATTGTAACTATCATAAGCAGGATAGATTAGAGTTTCTTTAAAAGTCAGGAATTTAAGAAATTTTGATTGGATTTTCTCTAATTGTTGGCAGTGTTTCAATTGATATGGATTCCAAATATAAGAAGCATATTCTACCTTGGAAAGAACATAAGCATAGTAAATTTTTTCCAATGTTGATATGCTGTTGAATTCTCTTCCCGACCTAATTACGAATCCTAGTAACTTCAAGGCTTCATTTTTTATATTTGTAATGTGTATGTTAAAAGTCAATTTCGAGTCAAAAGTGACACCAAGATCCTTAACTACAGTAGGTCTGTTTAGTATAATTTTATTAATGGAATAATCAAATTGATGAGTGGTTTTATTTCTATTAAATGATAATACTTTACATTTACTTATGTTGACTCCAAGTTTATTAATAGCACACCAGTTTGCAATATTATCTAAGCTTTGCTGAAGTCTTATGCAGTCTCCGATAGAGTTGACTTTCGTATATATTTTAAAGTCATCTGCAAATAACAATTTTTCATTATCAGGCATACAATCAGGAAGGTCATTAACAAATAAGAGGAATAAGAAAGGTCCTAGGTTCGAACCCTGAGGAACTCCTGAAAGTGCAGAATATTCATATGATTTGTATTCTTTATAGACAACTGATTACTTGCGATTTGTTAAGTACGAATAGAGGAGCCTAATCACAGTGGGTGAAAAGTGATAGTGATTTAATTTTTCCAGTAATATATTGTGATTAACCCTGTCAAATGCTTTCTCAAAGTCAATATAAATCACATCAACTTACTTGCCTTCGTCCATCGAATTTGCTATGTAGTCCGTAACAAGTGCTAAGTTTGTTACCGTGGATTTCTGAGAAACAAAGCCATGCTGCTTAGTTGAAATAACTGGTTGAATATCATTACTAATTCTCTTGTATAAGATCTGTTCAAATACTTTTGCAAAAGCTGGTAATATTGCAATTGGCCTGAAGTCATTAATGTCTCTACTATTATTAGATTTTGGGATAGGACAAACCAGGGCAGATTTCCATTTGTCGGGGAAAGTACATGTTTTTAGGGATAAGTTAAATGCTATCAATAGGGGACATTTAAATATATCAACACATCCCTTAACTACGTATGAGGGTATGCCATCAGAACCAACTGTCGTTTTCGATTTTAAATTTCGGATAGCATTTTCAACTTCTTTTAGTTGAATTTGGTCAATGCACAGTGTCCCTATTTCATTATTTCTATTACTAACAGCATCACCATTAAGATTATGTGTGAGAGGAGGATAGAAATACCGATTGAAAATACTGAGCGAATGCACTCCCTATCTCATCATTCCTAGACAGCTCCTGACCCTCAAATTTTAATACATTTGGCGGTAGGTGCCTTTTTTTATTTTTGATAAAATTTCATAGTTCGCTCGAGTTGGTATTAATATTATTTTCAGAATTAATTATAAAACTCTTCTATTTATTTAAATACATCGTAAAGCTTCATTTCTTCTACAATTTTCGATCATACGTCTCAGTGATTCCACCACATACACCCCTATGGGGGTGTGACCCCCAATTGCGGCTTAGCATTAGGGAGGTCGTAGGTTCAATCCTAGCGACTGACCGTCCTGACAGTTGTTTCAAGGCTTTTATTGTCACACCAGGACAATGCCGGATAGTAACTTCAACTTATACCCTAGCCGACACCTTCCCGCATTCTTTCACCTTCACTATTCCAACCCGAGTCTTAGATGCCTGAAAGCCATCAATAAAATATTCAAATTCGAAGCCCGCGGCCGAAGTTTCACATATTCTCCCTCTGATTCACCAGGGGTATACCGCGATGTTACGCAGTGTTCGATTTGTAGCAGTGTTCTATGGTTGGGATTTCCCTCTCTGCAAAAATCTTCCCTGGCTCTGTTTACAGATACACAGCTCGTATACCTCTAGCCTGGGATATGGACGATCCCAAAATACCGTATAATACATATCTCACTAATTCTTCCCCCTCTCTGGAAATTGTACAAATCGAACACTGGTGTTACGGTAAGTAAGGCTCTGGTCGATACTTTCCTTATCGTCTACCTAACTCACCCCGACCTGAGCCAAAGATGCCAAAAGCTCAGAAATAAATTTAATCCGAAGCAATTATTACGTAATACTTATATTTATTAGTCCGCTGATTTTCACTGCCAAATAGTTCTCATTTATAGCCGAAGGAATGTCAACTAACTATTAGATTTTAATCATATTTGTACTAATTATTCGAGAAGAGAATATGTAACTGAATCTCTAAAAGCTCCCGTAATTACATACAATAGTTTTCCAACATTTATAAAATGAACTTTCCTACCAAGTCCTAACGACAGTCTATTACTCTATTGTTCAGATAACAAAGCTACAGAGAAATGCCAGTCTAAACTGGTGCTTTTACACTGCTTTTGAAGTTGGAAACAAGCGAACAAATAACTCCCATTTAGAACAAAAGTCGATGTGACAACATTCAGCGCCACATCGTTATGCGGACAAGTTTCAACTTATTTCCCGTTTTTGTCAATATACAGGCAAAATGTAACATGGACGTTTGTTCTCGCATACGCTTCAGCTGTTGATTTTATTCAAATGAGATCACTATGCGCAGTGTGTGAATTAAACATTTTAGCCAGGGGGGATAAAATATAAGCACGAATTTCGAAAGCGAATGCATGTTATATATATAATACTCAGCCGTTTTCTATCCACTGCTGGATGAAGGCCTCCCCGTTTTCTCTTCACATGTCTCGGTCTCCTGCTATCCTCATCTATGTAGCTCCTGAAAAACGCTTGATTTCAACTACCCATTTGGACGTGGTCTCTGTCATTTCCTTTCTCTGAGAATCCAATGTAGTACATTTGTCGTCCATCTTCCATCTGTTCGTCTAGCTATGTGACCGGTCCATCTCCACTTCATCTTCTTCGCAGAGAGAGAGCGAGCGAGTGCGAGAGAGAGATAGAGGTTGGGAGACATGCAGTCTTATTTCCAATATGAGGTTACTAAATCAAACCAATCATACTAAATCTTTCACATTAAGCTACTTCATAAACATCACAAAAGAAATGGCTTCCAAATAGGCTTCTTAGCTGCTAGTAAAAGTTCATATACCCTTGTCACTTCCATGAAAATAGTTTCAACTTCTGCCAAATAAACATGTTCCGATATTTTTATCTAAACTTGATCGAAACATCTTCTGGGGGGGGGGGGAAATTTTTCCCCTGGAGGGGAAAAAATAAATTTGTGGGGGGGGGAAACTTTTTGGCGGGGGGGGGGGGAATCCCAGGCATTCTCCCCGTTAATACACACACTGACTATGCGCAGAAACTTAAATTTTTGTTCATCTTTGGGCATTTGTTTTCTAATCTCGTATTGTGAGCTATATTTTCCATTTGATGTTAGGTCCCACGTTCTTGGAAGTATATTAAAACATCAGAGCAGATAATTTTGGCCAAGCTTTTTGTGAATTTAGACAAATTAGTTGAGACGACGGATAAAATCCAGTCCTTGTGCAATATTAGTTTTATAGTTTCCAATCTCTATGACAGGAAATCGACACTTCCCCATCCCGCTGTTTGACTCAAATCAAGTCTCAGAATCGCCTTTTTTTTTTTTTTTTTTTTTTTGTGTGTGCCAAAGTTCAATGTCCTTTCGTGTTCGAAAGTTTAATGTATATATTTTTTTAAAAAAAAATCATCGACTGTTTTAGTGCCCCTATCAGTTCGGGACCCTGTACTCGGGCAATGTGCGCTACACCCTACATCCGACTCTGTTGGTTGCAGTGGAGAAAATATTTCAATCAGTGCTTGGTTACTATATTGTTTCAAATGAGGTGACTAGACAGATGAGCATGGCGAAAAACGTACACTGTAAAAAATTCACTTCTGGAATTTATCTGAAATTGCCTTAGTTTTGTATAAAATAAGTCGAGTATGGGTGGGAGACTCTGAACGTAAGTAAGCTCTTCTCTTTGATCTCGTCGCTTACAGAAGTATACAAAGCATTTCGTCTGTAGTTGAACTGAAAAAAAAATGTAAGAAGGTTTGATCTCATGTATGATTCTTTTCATCTCAAAGCACCGACCAGTCGTTGTCCGGTTTGTATAGTTACTATAGCGTGTTCGCCTGCTACACAGGTGGTTCAGGTTCGATTTCCGCCCAGCGCCGAATATTACTTTAGTTGTTTTTTTTTGAACGACACAACTTTTTCATTCTTATCGCTTTTCAATACTTGCTACATGTTGCTTTCATTAGAATTTTTAAAATTTCATATATTTCACGGATAAAGGTTTGAAAAGCAGATTCGATTCTTTTCTGTTATATTCATTACCAACATGTTACAAACTTCACGGACATAAGTTAAGTGAAGTCAGGTTAGATTTTTTTAATTATACGTAATTCACATCACGTTTTAACACAACAAATAGTAAGGCCGCCTTTTCATGTACCCACGCATGTTCGCACTTCGTTTGTGATTTGGCTTAGTAGACAACAGAAGAGCATGCTTATGGATTTCTATTGGTTACTCATTCAAATGGCAAGCAAAGCACGCGGTAAGCGCGTATATGAAAAGAACCCTAATTCAAACAGTAAATCCCAATTATGACATGAGGAATGTTTCTCTCCCGAGACGGACGTCGTTGTTTAGCCTTAGAAAATAAAGCAAATACACCAAATATAATAGATTCACTTAAAGTTTCATTCTGCTTTATGACTTTTCAATATTTTTAAAAAAAATAAAAAGCCATTAAACATATTTCTATTTGACTATTTACTTCTTTTATTATGAATATTTCAGAACATATTCCAAGAGCTCAACCTGGAATCCAACAGAACTCGAGAATTGAATCAGCCCAAGAATCTGGAGAATCAAATCATTATTAAATTGTGTCTAAAATGGAGATAGATAAGAATCAATTTGGTTGGGCCGATTACTTGGTGTTTTGTTTGATGCTGGCGCTCTCTGCAGTCATTGGTATTTACTATGGCTGCTTTGGCAAGAAACAAAAGACAACCGGGGAATATCTTATGGGCAGCAAGAAGATGAGTTCTTTCCCGGTAGCCATGTCGTTAGTTGCAAGGTAAGTCTTAAACAACTCAATGGTTAATTTTCTGCCAGCCATTTGCACTATGGCTTTTCTTAGATTTTCCAGAAGAATACGGGAATTGTACCTAGATAAAGGTTAGGGCCGGTACTTTCCCAATCCCTTTGTCTAGAACAGTACTCACCGAGGCACATCATTCTTCTGGCTTAGTAGAGGCTTAGCTTTGAACTACTGCTAAAACTTAGAAGTATAACTTATAAAGAAGCTTAAATTAAGATTCTGTTCCAGATTAGGGTAAGCATAGCTTAATACGAGCTAGCTACCCCTAAACACCTAGATATATAACTTAAAAAAAAAAAATACTCAACTTAAGGCTCTGTACCAGATTAGGGTAAACATGGCCTTAAATTTTAGTTACCACTAAACGTCCAGAAATATAACTTAAAAAGATACTCAAGGCTCTGTGCCAGATTAGGGTAAGCATGGCACTTTAACTCTTAACTTTTGGATTAATGTCAGTATTTTGTTTCGTTTTTTTGCTTCAGATTTATGAGGTTATGTTACATGATATCAATTTGGATAAGGTTACATTAGTTTCAGCATACTTATCCTAAATTGGATATCCAAAACAATTTCGATTGTTAAATTTACTTCATTGTTAACTGTATCGCTTTCAATTATTACTTTTACACTTTAATTTCTAACAATTACAAGCTTGATAAAATTCAGAAACTTTGTTGGTAGGACTGTTAACACAATCACTTTCTGTGCGCATTGTCCCGGGTTCGAAACCTGGGGGGGGGGGGGTTCCATTGAACAGTGTGGTTCGGGCTCCACTTCACAAAAGAAAACTATAGAGTCTGTACTCGTTTACAAGCTCGTTTCGAACGACGTTAATAACAGTTCAATCAATCATAATAAAACAAAATTTCTTCACCAGATAGCACTATTATAAAAATTAGAAGATAAGCACAAGTTCAAAATCTTATTGTTCATATAATAAATAATTTGAAGAAGAAATCAATCTTGTTACGAAAGATAATTCATTGCTAATTCTTTAATTACAAGATATTAGCTTTACCATTCATTCATCCATCTCCATAAATCGACATTCATTTGTAAAATACTTTCTTACTTGTTATTAATTTATTAAGAAAACACAGATATACAGAAAACCATACGTCAACACTTTCTCTAATCGGTAATCAAAGATAATTCCATCGTTAAATCGAAAAGAGAAATTATCACTTAAAATTCAAGGTCATGAGGAAAAGGGGGAGCTACAATGTATATGCCATATAATCATTCTGCTTTCTCAACTATCGTAAAAACTTTTTTTTTTTAAATAAATTTTAGACGACGGGAAACCTGAATTAATAATTTAATTTGAAAAAAAAAATGGTCAAGTCATTGATCAAAAGACGTATAGTGTTTGCCATTGAGCTCTACGTAAAGATAATGGAGTGACTGCTTCGTGTTGAAAGATAGACACCAGAGCAAATATTTAAACTTGTTTATCCACTTCCGGTTTAATCCAATGTGGACCAAATTTTCAGTTCTAACTCAGTTTTATACGCTTCTTATCGCTGTGTGACCCGATTTTTTTATTTAAATCTTAATTCCTGAGTTATTCATGTAAGAGTACCGTACTCTGCATAGAATAGAAAATACTGCAAATAATATTTACATTTTTTGCCAGAATTAAGACATAAATAAAAAACGGTCCACACAGATTTATTAAGCGTTAAAATGTGAATTAGAACCGAAAATTTTGTTCATATTGGTTTAGACAGGAAGTGGACAAACGAGATTAAGTGTGCTCTCCGCTCCCTGGCTTCACATATTCATGAAATTTTCAATGGCTGCAGTCAGTCCAGTATCGCTTTTAGATAGAGGTCATTGGTGTTTGCTGAGAAACAAATCATCCCTTCTCCTGCGACCTGTATCCACGAGAAACACGCCTTGTGTCTCTCGGAAGTAGAATTTTCAAGTTACGCTTTCACGAAATTTATCTTGGTGGTTATTTTGAAGTTTCTCTTTAGAGTTTTGGTTTGTGAAGTTTCTTCAAATATATAAGTATAATGTATTATTAATAGTTAATCATATACATCACAATATGTCAACGGGAAATTATACTGTTAATGTGTAAGATATTGCATTTCTATAAAACAGCATGAGTCAAAGAAAACATGACGAAACGCTAAGCGAAAACAGAAGTTAAAAATTACGCCCCTCAGAGACATAAGACTAGTAAAGCAATTCCCATATAAATGAATGGAAAGGTCATACCAAGATGGCGGGGATCCGTCCGATAAACAATGTCTCGTCAACTTTGAACTGTGGTAGGAGGGGAAAGAAACGTAGTAGGGAAATGTAGATCGCACACAAATTCTTGGGGATATACTTCCCAGGAATTCCACTATGCCATATATCTAATGTCGCAAGTCAGAGAGGAAAAAATTCCAAAAGATGACAATAAAAGAAATCACTAAAATCCTTATTTTGTCTCATAACCCCTCTAAAATGCTATGATTTGAGTACTTTTTCTTCTTTCTGACTTCCGCGTATGTTAAACTATCAAACTAGGCCGACCGTGTGGTGTTTGCAATATGTGAAATGACAGTAAATCAACTTTTAGTGACGTCAGCGCATAAATTGTAGTTTTTGGATCATTTCTTGGCAACTGGCAACACTGCGAGAACCAAAGAGTTCCATGTCATGTACGAAGGATGTCTATACAACATCATAACGAAAATGGCTGAAAATAACGAGGTTCTTTTAGTGGAAAGTACTGAAACCTTTCCATACACTTACCTGGTTGGCAACACTGTGCGACACAGCAATAAATTTTTTTTTGTTACTTTTCTTTATGGTGTATAAACATACATCGTACATCATATGGGACTCTTTGGTGCCAGGAAAATATTCTAACATTACAATTTCGTGCTGACTTCATAAAAAATTGATTTAGAGTAACCTCACAAATTGCAAACACCTCAAATCCTCCTAATTCGAAAGTTTAACATGTGCTGAACTTAAAAACAAAGAAGAAAAAAATACTCAAATCACAACATTTTAGTGAGGCTGTGAAGCAAAATGAGGGAATATCTTCCACTTCATTTATTCCATATTTTAGGACTCTTCTTTCTTTGTCTGGAGATATTAGCTATGTGATATCGTAATTCCTTGGGAAAATATTTGAAAGAAAGACACTTTATTTGTGTGCAGCCCACATTCAACCTCCACGTTCCGTTCCCCTCCAATCACAGCTCAAAATTGACGGAACATTACCTTCCAGACACCCTGTATAATAAGTATGTTGTATTTTAAAATGAATTGGCATTGGCAGTAATAGAAATGGGTTGTTTGTGATTCCCACTTTTCGTCAAAACCTTGTGGTTTAACTTCTTTAGTGATTTAATAAGATTGTGTTCTGTATTTAGGTGAGAAATGCCTGTTAATTACATAATAAATGCAAAACGTACCCTCGTTCTACAATGCATTATATTCCAATTATGTTTTAACCCTTTGCGCTTTTATGTCGGCTGCAAGCCGACGCTGTAAATTTCACTTCCACTCCTGTGTCGGGACACTCCCGACACTGCAATTTTATCGTTCGTTTGCGCTAGCATGTCTTATCTCGGCCGAATTATCATTCTTCTAGTAGTTCTTTGTTCCCTCAACAGATGGCAAGAGTGTCTGTAATGTAGTTGTATCTTGGCAGTCTCTTTCTCCCAGTTGACTATTTTCGTGGCACAAAAGTGGAGTGTAAAGGGTTAAAATTTAATGGTCCTTGGTGTTCTTCTCGGAGGCATGGACCGGAGAGGGGTTGCCATTACCTTCTGTTGGATAGAAATGAAATCCCAATTACAAGACCTACAGTTTAACGTAGGATCTGAACTACTTATATCTTCAACGGGAATCAAGCCCGGGACTCCTTGATGACAAGGGTTTAAGAGTTACCATTCTACCACCAAGGACACAAGAGTAAATTTTAAATCTATTAACTTTTACTATTATCTTCTTCGCACGTTTTTAATGACTTTTTTATGTTCTTTTTCTCTCTTTGACAGTTATATCTCAGGAATTACGCTCTTAGGAACTCCATCAGAAATTTACACGTATGGAACTCAGTATTACGTCATAGTCATCGGTATCATATTCATGGGAATGACGGTGGCTTTTATTTATATCCCTGTTTTCGTTGATCTCAATGTCAAGTCTTCGTATGAAGTAAGTACTTCTACAACCTCATATCTTTATAAACTTTAAAATGTACGAAAAGTATTGCTGAATTATATTTTCTTGTCAAAAGGCAGTGCCTACCAAATTACAATCGAAGTAGTACCTGATCGATTGTTAGTACCTGATGGACATCGCTTACGTCATTATGTGTCGAGATATGACGTGAATTGTGACGATTTCTCCGTAACTTTCAACAGCCGATATCGCCAAGAATCCTGACAAAACACCGATTAACTTATTTTACGTAATTAGAATATCTCAGTGTTCAGTTCTAGTGTGATTTGCGCACATGTGCAAAACGATAAAACGTTTTCTTATCTTAACCATACATGCACTGCTAATCAAGTGTTTGCTGTCTCCATTTTGATCGCTTATTTTGTCACATATGGGAAATATTCTCAGTGAATGGGTATTCCGATCCCTAATTGACCAATAGAAAAATGATTATTAAAACGTGACGTAAGTCGTGGCAGTAATCTAGTTTATGGTTTTGGTGTCCGGGCAACACATTTCCAACACTCTCTACTGTTTTCTTGTGATTACCAGCATGATCCAGTTTGTAAGATGCCGGACTTCTAATTCGCAGGAATGTATTGGAAAAAGTTTCACAGTTTTATTTTGAAATTCACTATTTTTTAATAAAAATTCTTTCTCGTCGAAAACAGAGTAAAAATTTAGCTTTTTAATGTGTACCTGCAATAGTTGGAAGAATCTTTCAGAGGTAAACTAAATACAAATGCAGGTGTAGAAACTAGAAAGTATACAGATGGAGGGTGACAAATGAAAATTCTTTAACAAAATGAAAACAATGAATTAGCAAAACGAGTTATGATTGTCTTCTTTTCTGTAAACTAGTTGCTACAAATTATGTAACCTTCGAGGACCAATTTAAAATGAAACAAATAAACTGAAATGGATTCGCATACATTATGTCTATTTCTTTATTGACTTGCATTAAAGCATTGAAACCATAGTGGGAGTATTTTTCCATGTCAATAGTTGTAGGAATGAAACTATTTCTAATTTCTCATTGGCATATAAGCAAATCGAATCTGTTTAATCGCAGTGCATTACGCAATAACTTCTTTTATAGTGTGAATTTTGAAATGAAATTTTTTTAAGCAAAATTCCAGGGGGGGGGGGCAACTGCCCCTCAATGCCACCCCTAAATGACGGACCTGTTCAAGATAGAAGGGTGTAAGTTACGTAAACTAAACTTTACATGAGAAGTTTTTCGAAGCGAAAGAAGTTTATGGAAATGTGTAGTTCTTTACACCTTTGTTTCTATTTGAATTATACTATTTTTTATTTTTTTTTCATTGTTATTCATAAGGGACAGATGTTACGTTCCACATATCTTTAATAAGTCACATTTTTGTGCACTGGTAGAAACTTTTTAAAGAATAAACTTACGACCTTCTGATTTGAACACGACGATATTATATCACAAAATTGAACCTCTAAAATCTTTGAGTTAACGAATTAGGTTAATTTTAGTAGTTCCAGTAAACTTATTCCGGATTACTGCATATAACAAGATTAATACATTAAAATGCTTAAATATATTGTAGTATTCCTATGTAACTACCAAGACTCTAGACTTTTATTTGAAGAAAGCTGAAATTTTGAAACAAATAGCGGTGTTATGTTGTAGATATAATACTATAGTACTAGAGAGCTCAGGTTACTAATTCTTTTTGTTTCTTTTATTTTGCAGTATCTTGAAAAACGTTTCGGTACCTCAGTCAGAACATTGGCTTCAGTAGTGTTTATTCTAGATCAAGTAAGTAAATCTCCACTTTTTTTTTTCTTTTACAGTATGTTTATGATTCTACTGTAAGCTTGTCCAAGACTGTTGTTTTCAGCCTCTAATAAGCTGTGAAACAATAAATAAGAACAACTGAAAAATGTTAAGCTACACAAAAGTTACATATATAAATATGCTACTTGTCAAGGAAAATTCATTTACGTCTCACAAACAAATTACCAGGGTCGTTCAACCTTGACCGAGACATTTATTTCTAAATGAAAATATGAAAAGAAGTACAAACAGTGAATTCTGTCAGTTTTTCAAAGCATTTCTCCTGAGCGTTCACGCACTGGTGTCATCATTGTGATAGTTCCCTGATTTTCTAGCATAGAACGAAATATGTAAACACTGGAGGACATCTTGCTATTGTGCTTCACCTGTCTGGAATTTCTTCCTTTCCAGATGATGTTCCTTCTTAAGGGATTCAAACAAGTGACAATCACTTGGGGCTAAGTTTGGACTGTACGGGGAGCGGGGCAACACCTCTCAGTGCACGTTGCGCAGCGGTATGACAGCCAATAAAGTAGAATACGAGCGAACATTATCATGAAGGTCAACAAGGCCGCAGTTAAGGGGGGGCAATGGGGGCGCCGAGAGACAAACGTACCAAATTATGTTAACTGTAATAGAATGCGTCTACAATTAATTGTGCTTATGGTCTTTAGTCATCTCTGGCTCAAGCGGGAATAAGGTAGTAAAAGGATGTGTGATGGAAGTAAAACAGGATCTCCCGCCATATACAATGTTCCTTTTTTAAAATACGGATCTGTGTTTTTCTATCAATTATACGTTGCGAAAATATATTTTAAACACTGCTTTTCAAAACAAAATATTCTTGGAATCTTCGGACAAAAATTCCTGCTTTGCACTAAAATGTACTTAGTGACTTTCAACACTAAATTTAGGTAATTTACACAGTCATGACTTTGTAACAGTGTCTACAATGTAAATTCTGCCAAATAGGAAATAGATTGACCACATTTTTAAAGGTTTGCATCTCGACTCATAGTGGTCCGTGTTTCTGTTTTAGATTCAAACTCAACCATGGTTCCGATCCTGCATTAACAAGATCACATTTCTATGTAATCTACATGTGCAATTAGGTTGTAAATTATTGTTACAAGAATAAAAGAAAATCGTTGTTTTGCTAGTTGGTAAAAATAAACGCAAGATTCAAAGAATGATCGTCATTTTTATGTCAATTTTTATAAACCAAAATATGTCCGTCCCTTCTTGGGAGAAATTGTATAATATTAAAATATGTTATAGTTAGATGTATGTTAGCCAATTAAATAAATTTCTTTCATGACATGCTCTACAAGAAACTGATTTTGTCTGTCAATTCGAGCTTCTCTGAAACATTCGTTTCTCGTTCGCTGGGGCAAAGGCATTGGAGGCATGGGGGGGGGGGGCATTGCCTCCCAATCATTTCAGAATGACTATGAGAACCTCCGGAATAGCTTACACTCTTAAAGTAATTGCTCCCCAAGGTTTCTCTCCTAAATCCTGAAATGACTGGGGGCAACGTCCCCATGCTCCCAATATATCCACCCATGGGCAAAGGACAAAGTAATGAAATCACTCATTCTTTTAATAGTCATGTTATTCTTTACTCTTGTTTTTAAAATAGTATGTATGATACATTGCAATTAACACATTTCTCTGAACGATATGGTAAAAAAAAAAGTGAAGGTGCGATCACATGCAGAATGTGGAGAGAGCGCTCCACATATTCAAAGTGAGGTAGGATGGTTAGTCCCACCTTCGACCACTTTTACATCGACAGGTGCTCAGAAGTACCAAGGACACTCTGGTGTTCAATTCGATAGGAAGCTGAGTCCACCTCAGAGCCCCAGGCATGGGATCACTGAAGAAAAGTCTCCACTGTCATGGCCTGGATTTGAACCCGGGCAGCCAGCTTCGTAGTCAGACGCGCTACTTCCTGAGCCACGGCGACTTACTTGAATAATATAATTTACTTTATTGTTTGTAGTTTGTCAGTTGTATATGTATATCTTTCATAGCTGTATACAGTGTTTCTTTCAGAGAGTGACCAGGGGGTATTACTCCCTAAGACCGAGTCAATTACCCCCAATTAAAAACAAGGGTTAATTCATTGCTCTGCTAGATTTAATCCCTCTCTTCTCTTTTACCGCTCTAAAAATCTAAAATTTCCCCAGAAAACTTTTCCTGAGAGAAACACTGGCTGTATATTTATTAAATTTCATTCTCTTGTTCTCTAACAATATTTATGCTCATCTTTTACAGTTTATCTGCATACCAATTTACATATATGTTCCTGCTATATCCTTCGTTCAAGGTAAGTCATTATTATTATTAGGACATCCCCCAAAGTGTACATTTTTGTAACAGAAATTTCCTACTTAGCTAACAATAGAACAGTGCCGATATAATTAAATAAATAAAAGTTATCATTTTTCATGACATAAAAAGAACCATTTGCAGTAAATTCCTTTTTCCGTTACCAGAGGACAGCACATTAGAAAACAGTAGAGCCACCAACCGTTAGTTTTCTAAACTAGCTGAATATTTGCAAACAAATAGATAAAACTAATATCTTTAGTTATAAATGATTATTGTACATGGAGTGCATTTAAGAATGCAACGAACTGCTCCTCACCCCGATTCACTGTTGTATTGTCTTTGAGCGTCCAGAGAATGGCTTTGTTGTAACTTCGGAATATAGGGTAGTGTTTATTTTATCAAATCTTGTATGGGCTTATGCAAGTAAATGTATGTTAACTACTAGTGCTATTTTGATCCAGAAGAAAACGTTCACCACACAAAATAATCCAGTACAGGCGATAAGGTTAGAAGGACAATGACGTAAATGTGAAAGAAGCCCTCAACTACATACTCTAGTATTTCAAACCCAATAGGAATTATTGGATCATTTTCTCTTAGTATATAATTTAAGTGTAAGATCTAAATAGTATTTACACCTATCAATAGATGGATCTGAAAGGGAACTTGCCAATCTGAACAAAACTGAGGCAGAAATTCGTTTAATTCGATATGATAGCATGTAATTTTCTTTTAATATTATAACAAAATTGGCAATTCTTACTGGAAGGAATCATTTTTAGATCGATAAAAATCCAAAGATAAAAACTCACAGTTACAGCCATTTAATTGTGTACAAATACTGGTAACAAAGTTTTTTATTTAATTTTTAGCTAAAATTTGAAATCTTTTTTTTTCTTTTTATTGTGATATTAGTTTGTAAGTAAACTGACTATTACACTAAATCATTATTGCAAATGTGTAAGGAATCCAATGTTCACTTTTCTAAGTACAAAGAAAAGTAAGTTAAAAATTATTTATTAAAAAGTAGATGCAAAAATTAATCTTCGGAAATACATGATAAACTTCTCTGTACAGGTGGCGGATGCAGAGAGGGCGCGCAGGGCTCCTGCTCAAGGGAGAATATATTTTTTATAGCATTGCTTCAACAATTTATCTTAGAAAAGCTTCGATTTGTTTCCGGACAATTCTAATTTATCTATAAATATAAATTTTAGGAGATACCGGCGCCATATTCCATGATAAAACGTAGCAATATGGGAGGAAATATGGTAAATTTTTACTTTTAAAAAAATCACTTACATCGTTAGGGGAAAAATATGCAAAATGTTCCTGGTCTATTCTCCATCCGGGCCCCTTACCAAAATTCTGTATTTGCCATTATCTTGTACACTTATTTGAGGCTTCCATTTCCAAGCAGGTCCCTGTTCGGGCGCCATACATGTTGGGAAATTGACAAAAATACTTGTTATACACTTCTTATTTGTCAAAGCTAGGGCAAATGTGCAACTATGTATATTACAGAGTATCTTACAGAGTTGGAGACGTATTAATTTATTATCAATATTTTACCTTCTTGCGGAAGGATATTGCAAAAGATAAAAAAATATATATACAACTTTTAACGTTAATTATGATTTTGTCCTTTAATTTCTTACGATAAGTAAATGATTTTGCAGACTGTTTGGAATCGCAAAATCTTACTAATGTATTAGGCAATCATAAAATGAACTCAACAATGCCAATATTTCAATTGTTTTGGACAAGGACCTGTTTGAAAATAGCCTTCTCATTTATACTCGTTAAACGCAAAACTAAACATAAATTAGGTCGGGAAATTAGAATTAAACATACATAATGTTAGATTGTTCCTTTCATCTAAATTGATTTTTATTTCCCTTTTTTTCGTATATTTACAGTAACCGGCGTATCGTTTTACATCATTGCACCAATTACAATGGCAATTTGTATTTTCTACACAACATTGGTAAGTTTATTTCAAAAATATTAGCTACTAAATAACTTCATTTGAAATTTTATTCATATAACAATGAGAAACTAAAAAATCATAATTTTAAAACTTTGCTCGTAAATCGAAATTCGAAAGTTTCATATTATTTGAATTGCAAGAAATTTAAAAAAAAAAATACAAACAATTGAATCGGTAATTGTTAAAAGGGGATATGTGTCATTAAAAATGCATGGTGCATAATTTTTTTTTTTTTGTTCATATCCCCGTTTACTTGCAATTGTTTGATATCTCTATGTCATGTGATGTTCTCTGTTTGTTGTCGGATGATGTCTGATGGTTCCTGCATAATTTTCATGATAACAAGTAGACAGTGAAAACCTGATTGCATAGATGTCAGGCGAAACAAGTAAATAGTCATCGTTTATCTTTGTGGGTTAACACCGTTTCTCATCAAACCTATGAATTACACAAAATATGAAACGGATATGGAAGGACAGGGTCAGAAATATATCTTTAATAAAGAACTAGATTTCGAAATCTAGCTACGTGCAAGCGTCTACCTCCAACGTGGTATTCATAGGCTCCTCGGCCTGAGCCAAAGCTGCCTAGAGGTATTAAAATTTAAATTCAAATTTGTTTTTTTAAAAATTGTAGGGCCCATTTCTATCTTTATAAAGATTATCATCTCTTTTATTTAACTGTTGACTTTCCCTTCTCTGTTATGATAATACTTGACCTTAGGTGGAAATATATTTCTAGAGATTTTAACGTTAATTCTGACATTCAATTGCACTTCAATTTTTACATTCTTTCCTTTAGTTCACAATGGTTCGTTGTGTCCTCAAATTTTGCAACGTTAATTTAACTCATTTTTCGACGTCATATAATGATGAAATTTTGCACAGCGACGTAAGTTAGGTGACAATACAATATTCCATTCTTACTTTCATATATTTATATATTTTAAAAGCATATTTTTTTTAAAAAAAATGTGAACATTCTTCATCCTAAAATAAATACTAGCCCACAACCATGTTTTGTTCGACTAGTTGCAGAACCCTTTAGGATTTTCATAACAAATCATAAGGTTGAGAAAAAGTATCCGAACACAGAAATAACTCTAAAAAATAATAAAGATTTTAAAAAAATATACTTTTCTGAAACAATTCGTACTTAAAAGTAAAAAAGTATGTTTTATGCATGACTATAAAGAAAATCATGAGGCGTGCCAATTGAAGAATTTATAAAGTGACTGTATATGACAGCGCGCATCATGCTTTTCTTTGTGATCATGCATAAACAAAATTATTTTTACTTTGTTTAGTACGAATCTTTTAAGAAATGTATATATCAGTAATGTCTGTATTATTATTTTTAATTGTTTATACATAAGTATTTTTTAACAAGATAATGTTTAATGTTTCATGATGGTTGCAACAGTACGTGTAGTATAAATTATTATAATTTTAGTATATATGTTTTAAAATTTCATAGTTCTACGTTAAATAATTGTACGAGATTTGACACCTTGAACGGGAGAAAAATCCGAGGCACAAACTAATGTAAAACGAGTGAGATGGAAGTTTGCATCTACCTGCCATCTAACGACATGTTTTGAAAACAGATTAATAGTCAATTCACAACAGGAGCTTTTAAAACGCGTCAGTAGATGGCGAGCATACTCCACCATGCTTGTTTGCATCAGTTTGCGGCTTATTTCTCCTTTCAGACGACGCCTCTTGCGTTGTATTTTCATATTGTTCAAAATACTGGGGAAACGACGCGACGAGGAACAATGAAATTTTGAAAAGCGTCCTCAATAATATTTATGAATGTGCTTCAAATGAACTGAGATTTTGAAATGGTTTATTTTAGCTGAGACATTTTGGATGCCACAATGTTCGATGTCATACGTCAGGCTTTTTAATTTATCATCCATAACTAAGTAATTCAAACTGTTGGTCCGTTCATTTGAAAGACATTTATAGTTGTTAGTTTTACAGGGGTCGATTTCCAAAATTTCATTGCTGCTGGTACACCGTTTTTAGGTAGATTTCGAAGAAAATATACCTATTGAGATCGGTACGATATGAAAGTATATTTATATATTAACACGCTAGCGGCCATAATTTTGAAGATATTTGAACCAAATTTTTATATGTTGTTTCTAGGCTTAATAGCTCGGTTAAGTTCGTTAATGAGCAAAATCGGTCGCCATCTTGGATCCAAAATGGCCGCCGAACCCATTGTTGTATAGAATACACAGCCTAAACCGCTGGGGCTATTGAAATCAAATTTGGCATAAAGGTACAACATCACTTTTTGATTATGAAAATGTTACTTAATGAGTTCAAAGACGCCATCTTGGATCCAAAATGGCGGACCTAAAAATCCATTTTCCACACCGTTTGAGCTAGAGATGCGAAATTTGGCATAAAGGTGCATTATGACGAGTAGCTTAGGGAAATATCACAACATTTGGGAAAAGTCGCCATCTTGGATCCAAAATGACCGCCCAAAATCCCATTTTGCACACCGTTTGAGCTGGATAAATGAAATTTTACTTGAAGTTGTACTATCACAAGTAGGTCACGACAAAATAAGAAAACTGTCCAAAAGTCGTCAACTTGGATCCAAAATGGCCGCCCCAAAAACCAATTTCCAAATCATTGAAGGTAGAGAAATGAAATTTTCAATGAAGGTGTATGACCAAGAGTAGGTTACAATAAATGGGGCAAATCTTCCCTTTGGGGGCGCAGCCAACCGTGGGAGAGTGAAGATGTACTCCGTGGTGGTGTAGTGCTGCAGGGAGATTTTGGTTAAGATAAAGGAGGCGCATCCTCTCAAAAGCACTGAAGTTGAGGGGCGAGCCCCGGCTCCCAGCGAAACTTCGAAATCTACCTCAGCCTGTAGGCCTACCGAAAGGGATTTTTTTAATATTAAGAAGAAAGCACATGATGTAGATTCTGAAGCCAGACGTATCAGGGTATAATTATAGTAAAAAAAAAAAGAAAATCAGGCTTAGAATTTTGGATTTTTTTTAATTTTCTTTTTAAGACACTTAATGCTTAATTCTTATAGGTTATCAATCAACTTCAGACATACTAACTGGGTTAGCTTCTCTTCTCTTTTTCCACCACTTGTCGAGAACGAGTTTTGAGGGTGTTAAGAACGTTTGGTCCTTTTTTTTAGCATTGCATTGTTTGTGCTTTGTCCTGGTAAACAAAAAAATGCTTATCTAATACTTCATAATAATCCTTCAAAGAGGTTCGTGTTATTTGAATTTATTTATGGCCTTTTCGCATCTTTGGCTTAGGCTGCGATGGGCTTAGTAGATGTTGAGGAATATATCAGCCAGGACTTTACCCATCTCGGTGTTCGCCTGGTGAAATCTTCATGTTATTATTGGCAGTCAGGTCAAGTTTTATGGATGTATTACCGTAATCACTTGCTATTTTTTTTCCTGCCATTTCACACAGATTCGAAATCTGTCTTTACTTACCTTCACCTAGTATTGAACTACTCCCTCTTATGTTCCATGTCTTGCTCCACGTATCTTACTAAGGTTCCATTCTAAATTTCTTTATTGCAACACTTCAGTTTAGAATGGCTGAAATATGTCCGCGTTCCAATGAAACTATTGGAAACAATGTACAGAGAATTACCTCTCCTTGTTGTGTCATTAGAGATCTCCTTTTCTTACATAAAATAGTTTATAGACAGGGTTCGTTGCACGTCTGAGGTGATGACGTTCCTCGGCGAATACTCTCCTGGAGAAAGGGAAGATAGATGCTAGGACTTGATGTTGTAACCGGAATTCCTTTAGTAAAACTTACTGAAATTCTGGAAAACCTCGACCAGCAGCAGGACTCAAACCTCCATATCTCATAGTCTTTAGTCCTGATCCGCTGTTGAAGACCGGAACCATCATGCTACGGGAGCTGAGTATCAAGAATCCTCCTCAGACTCACAGAAAAGGAGGCAAGTCTAGAAACTCTTGTATCAAAACTAAAAACATTTCCGAAACAGAGTCAGTCGTTTTCGAGATAACTCGATCTTCGTATCCTCGACTAATATAAATGAATTTCGCGTCATATTTTCATTTCTTTATTTGTCGCCTAGTTCTGTTTCCCTGTGGGTGAATGGTAACTCTCGCTGCCCTATAATCAAGAAGTCGCTGGTTCGATTCGTGGTAGGGACACAAGTCGTTCGGAGGTCACGTTAAACATTAGGACGTAGATTTCATCTGATTGAAAGCAATGACAAATCATCATCGGTTCATGTTGCCTAGGGACCTTCAGGTCAGGACCTACCTTCGGACAGAAACACATCATCATCATCATCATCATCATCATCATGACAGCCCTCGCTTTGTTCTGTCTGTAGATTTAGCTTATAAGATTGGATTCCCTTCTGCTCTGCAACAAATACATAAATGTTAAACAATATTATTGTGTTTTTGTATTTGTCAGGGTGGGTTGAAAGCTGTTGTATGGACGGATACTTTGCAAACAATTCTCATGTTCATCGCCGTCATTGTTGTCGTCATCATAGGAACTGTAGATGAAGATGGTTTTGCCACAATTTGGGAGAAAGCCAAGGATGGCGGACGAATACAGTTCGGAAAGTAAGTATGTGCCTTGCAATATACGTATATTATGTACTTTTCTAGTATTCCAGCAGAAATAATTCTATAGCGGTGGGACTATTGAAATGAGTTTAGAAGCTTAAATATTATAAATATGCTGCGCAGAATTGCCTCATACAGTTTCCTACTGCTCAGAATTGTCTCATACGGTTTCCTACTGCGCAGAATTGTTGCATACACTTACCTGTTACGCAGAATTGGTTTGCACAGTTACCTGTTTCGCAGAATTGATTCATAGAATTACCCACTGCGCATAATTTCCTCATACAGTTACCTACTGCGCAGAATAGCCTTACACAGTCACCTGTTAGGCAGAATTGGTTTATACAGATTTATAGGGGCGCAGACTTCCCTCATACGCTTACCTACTGCGTAGAACTGCCTCATAAAAATTACTTACTGCGCAGGATTTCCTCATGCAGTTTTCTACTGCACGTTGATACAGACAAGAACTGCTATGGAGCAGTACTAAGGTGGTAATTACCGAGGTAGGTTGTACACACCAGAGGTATAGACCATACACGAAAGGCATGAGGAGAAACAATGGTAACCAACATTGATCATGACCTGAAATATTACGTTAGGAAAATTCATTCTGTCTTGCGAGCATATGGGGCCATTTGTAGTTTATAAACTTGAACGTTTTCCACAGTCATTACAACTGTTACCATTGTATTTCTGTACTCAACTCATTTTTTTTTTAATGAGGGTTGTGATTGATTTTCCCCCATATCCTTCATATGTAAAGTAGCATGCATTAAAAACTATCTAATAGTCTTTACGTATGTTTATTTTATACCTAATATCGGTACACACCCATTCACATAAAATAGTCGGTGGATAAAATTTATTTAGTCCAAAATATTTGTAAAATGGGAACATTAATTACTTCGAAAATGCTCTTATCGGTACGTTTATTTTTACGAATTTGAGCCGAGATAGGAAACTAAGCTTGAATCAAACTTATTGAAAGCTTGTCATAACAAGTGTAAAAGATTGCATCAAACTTTGTTATTGCAAGGTTATACAGAGGAAAATCCAACAAGAAAAATGTTCGAATAGGGCTCAAACAAAGTTTTATTTTTTTTTGGCCAAAAGTTTTGTTTAAAGGAATTTGATTGGCACAAGTGAAAAAAAAATGATACCGAGGGAGACTCGATGGATCAGTTCGACGCCTTACCTACTATCCCACAGCGCTTGTTGGTTGAAGTTAAGTGGAGTTCAGCTCATATAGGAAAACTTTTAGAACTTAATTACCAACATCATAACATTGCAAAGAAATAAAATAGTACTGTACTATAAGGCCTACTGTATGTTTATTAACAAGAGTCAGTATAACATTAAAGCGTTTCTTCGTATGCTGCGTCAATTCGCAGAGGTAACAAATACGTTCCAAAACTCAGAATCGGCTTTGTTTCCTAAGATTCTTGTTTGTTCCATTAAACAAATCAAATTTGTTTCATACTCATTTATTTCTGTCACTCATTGGTTCATTCGTTTGTGCCAAGCACATGAAACATTCACAAATAAGCAAGATTTTTAACCACAACACGATTCTCCAGGATTGTTTACTGATGTTGAAAATTCTGTAATTGACAAGCAGTAATATTCCATTTTGTAATATTAATAACTATTAAAGTTTCAAGCTTGGCTTTTTGTATAATTACAACGAAACAGGTCAGTCAGGAAGTGTGGCACCGTAACGATATAGGTAGCATATCAACTTCAAATTAGTGAGACCCTCAGTTCTAACCTTGGTTGGTGGTGGTATATTTTTTCAGTGCTCGCAATTTAATTTTTAAACGAACTTTTGTTGAGAGAAAATAAAGTTTTATTTCGCTTCTAATTCTAACATTTTTGGCAACCACAAACAAACTGCCTTTTTGTGTATGTGTGTGTGTGTGTGTTAGATTAAATCAAGTTTGAATTGTACTTACCAGTTCGCACTTAACAAACTTACTGCAAGCTTCCTATATCAAGCTTATCAAAAACTAGTTTATATTTGAGAAGCAATTTATAACTTAAAAGAAAACTTTGAAATAAATTATAATAGACGATATGTCATTTTTCTGCAAAATTATGCTTTTCCAAGAGTAACAAAATATGTAATTAGCCCTGTAACAAATATAAATCAAAATCCAAACACTAGGATATATGGCGGCCAGACCCAAAGTTGCCTAAGTGCCTTAAAAATTGGACTAGCACATAAAGAAAAGATTCGGGAACAAAATTCACACTGGAGAAAAACATCCTGTTCCCGCGAAATGGTGATGTCTGGTAATATTTTTTTTTATGTTTTAAACTATTGATACATTCTGTCAGTGCTGGATCTACGGGGGGGGGGACAAAAGGGGGCAAGCGCCCCGGACAGCATCTTTAGGAGGTGGCAAACAGCTAAAAAATAAAAAAATTAAAGCTCCTAAAATAGTAAGTAAAATTGACCTAAACGGGTTCAAAATTTTTAATACCGGCATTTTTTTATGTTATTGCGTACAACCTACCTTCATCTTTAAAATTCAAAACGGCGATTCAAGTCAGATAGGCAGGTCTACTGCCTTACTAGAGTTAGTAATAGCGATGCCACGACAGGCTCCGGAGATTATAACAAAAGTACACTAAGCTATGCGAGACAATGTTCTGGCCGTCGGCCCGTCGCGTCAGCCAGTCGTGTTTGGTTAAAAAACGATGGAAAGGGTGGCAAAATTTAACTTTTCCCCGCATAGGAAAATTTCTAGATTCGCCACTGCATTCTGTGTGTGTGTTTTCGCAAAAAAATTATTATTTACTTTATGTGTATTTTGAGACGAAGAGTTTGGAAATCGTGGTTCTTTTGACATCAGTATTTAACAGCCATCTATTGCGCAGCAAAATCCACTCAAACGTGTACAGTTAGCCCTCGCTAAATCTGGAAATAGAGCTTCACTGATTTTGTATTGGCAATTTCTACATATCCCTCCCCCTCAATCCCTCATCAAGCTACAATGATATAACTTTTATGACAGTATTAATGTTTTTATTATTATTTTGAGGTAAAAATCAATTTTAAAACACGTGAATTTTCAAAGATTGGCGTATTTAAAAAAAATATATATTTTTACAGTATTAGCTATTAGTAAAGCACTGTATTATATTTACACGATTTTGTTTGCAAATGTGGGAATGGGCTGAGTTCCAACTTAAAAAATATCTTGCATAGGCCTACTATAGAAGGAATTTCCGTGCTTATTGTATTCAAAAGTGGTAATCAAATGTGGTTGAAATTTTGACAAGAAATCTGATTGCTGTAAGCCAAATTTCCTAAGTACAATAACAGAAAAACTATTGTGGGAACATAGCATTTAGATTTTTAATTTATATTTATGAGCTAGATAGACAGAGACACCTATGGCACTTCCAGTCTCTCAGACATGTCACGGCTTAGACATGTGAGTGTCTGGCCCATAAATATAAATTAAATAAAAGAACCAAATGTTCCCGTAATACTTTTCCCCACGACTGTACAATAAAACTCCAAAGAATTGTCGTATCTCCCGAATACGCTGAAACAATATTTCAATACTTGGTGCATTATTGAACCCGACAATCCACTCATATTTTTGCGCTGTAACAGTTCTAGTAAATTCGCCTGGGTCATGGGGAGGTAACTCGGTGCTCAGTGCTATGAAAACTTCGGCGCCCCTCTTCTAAGAAGTAAATTTCCTAAGGACGACCCGATCGAATCTGACACATTCTTTTTTATTACCTTGTTTAATTGAATTCACGTTAAATCCAAGTACAGTAGAAGTCCGACAGACCGGCATCCAACAGTCCGGAACGCCCGATTGTCCGGTACTATCCCAGGTTTTTTTTTTCCCTTGTAAACGCTTGTGAACGACAGTTGAAAGCGCTTCGCGCGGTTCGGAACCGCTCGGAAGTGTCCACTACGCGTCTGCTACTGTTAGACGCAATCAGCATTGTTCGGAATCAATCGGAAGCGTTCGGACTTTACTCGGCTGTCACCACACACAGGTTCAGTTCATTGTTTTCACTGTACGGCTTAGCCTATACCAGTAGTAAGAGGTACCTCCCGATAGTCCGGCATTTTCGGTAATCCGGCACCAGACAGGTCCTGAACGTGCCGGACTATCGGATTTCTACTGTAAATGTTTTGCACGAATTATCATTTTTTTTAAAGTGTACTTGATATTCGCAGGTGGCGATAAATGCTTCTCCTAAAGTTTTAACTGTAATTTGTTTACATCTTTATAACTGTTTGGTCGTACGACTGACGTACTGGCCCCTATGTAGTTTCAAGACACATCTACTACGAAAGCGGGTATCAATATATATCATCGAGAATTTACATATAAAATAGTTTTTCCGAAAGCAGCAGGTCTTTCTAGAAATTTAAATACTCTTATCCAAAACCTCTTCCCAAATAAAACCTTAAGGCCTTTGAGTGGATAACTTAAAACAGATCGTTAATGAGAAATTAATTACGCAGATTTAAAAAATAATAATTTGTATGAAACGAATTACTACTTAATTACCCATGTGTTCCAGATACAAGTGGTCTTATTTTAAATAACATTGTTCACATGCATTATTATATAATGAATGTATCAGCGTTAACACATAATAAAAAACAATAGTAATTACTCGAAGCTAATAAATATCTATATTATGCTAATTCATACTTGGTAAACTTTATTTTTATATGGGCCAGTCTAGTAACTTTGGACTTCGACCCGTCACGATTCGCCTTTAGCTGTTAAAATCCACACTCATGCCCCTCCCGGGGCCTTACTAATTCATACGTTTCATCTTCTGTTACATAGTTTCGACTTTGACCCATTGGTACGCCACACTGTTTGGTGTCTTGTGTTTGGTGGATATGTTTACTGGACAGGATGTAACGCAGTCGCCCAAACTATGGTGCAGCGATATCTTTCTGTTCCTGGACTAAAGGAGGCGAGAATGTAAGTATCACAATAGATATAACGAAAAACAAATACAGTATTGTCTCTGTAGTCCGACACATATGGGATCGGGCCTTGTCGGGTTATAAAGATCCGTGTCGGACTACAGAGAGACTACTGTATCTCATTAATAAAGGGAAAAAACACAATTACATTCTCATTAGGTTGAGCGGAGAAATAATTCGAAGCGTTGTTTGATTGGTTACCTCTACTCCAATACTGCTCTGCCACGTCAGAAATATCTTTGAATGTGCAGTACAGTACGTAAGATGGCAGGGAAGTCACTGTATCGCTAATATATATACTATACTATGTACAGTATATTAACTGTACTTATATTAATAACTTCAATATACAACACAAACTTTTAATGGTCCAGTTTAAGATAGGATGATTTTATTGTGTGGTTAGTGATATTTCAACTCTCCTGATTGGGCAGATTTGTACATCACACACGAAGGGTTAGGTGCAAGAAATACACTTCTTGTAAGTTCCAGCTTGTGGAAGATTTGTGTTGAAGATATTGGAACAGACAAATTTATTGAATCACCTTGAATAAAACGAAGCTTATTCTATCAATTTTTAATCACATTTTACAACAAAGAATTAAAAACAAATATTAAAAATTAGTAAAATAAAATACTATGTATGTGCATTTCTTACAGGGAACAAAACTAAGCTTAAGAAATGTGAAAAAAAAATAATAGTAATTTTAGGTTTTAATGCTAGATGACAAAATGAAATATAAACACCGATAACCGTATTTGCCCTTATTGAAACTTTTAGGACTTACGTAAACGCACTACAACAATAAGTAATGTTTGTAGTTCTGAGACAATATGACTATTTTTACAGACTTTTTTCTTTATTTCACAATGGTTCGTGGCCATCTCAAATTTTGCAAAGTTAATTTAACTCCCGACGTCAGGCAATGATGAAATTTTGCACAATGACGTAAGTCGGATCGGGTGACAATACAATATTCATATATTTCTATATTTTGAAAGCATATTTTAATATTTTTAATAAGAACTTCTTTATCCTAAAAATAAATACTAGCCCGCAACGATGTTGCGTTTGACTGGTTTTAGAATACTCTAGGATTTGATCCACAAAAGATTATCTGGAGAAAAAAGTATACGAACACAGAAATAACTAAAAAAAAATAAAAACGTTTTAAAGACATATTTTTCTTAAACAATTCCTACAAAAAGTAAAAAAATAATTTTGTTTATGCATAACTAAAAAGAAAGACATGGGGCGCGCCAATTGAAGAATTTATAAAGTGACTGTATATGAGAGTTCGCCCTGTGTTTTTCTTTTTAATCATGCCTAAACCTCTTAGTAAGCATGTTTTAAAATGTTTTTGTAATTTTGTTTTTTAGTAGGACAGGTATGCGTCTTGAAAGTCAGTATCTGAGTAAAAGTTTGTAATGTCGCCATTTCCATACCGAACGGGTATAAATCTGCTGGTAGAGCGTTGGTTTCGCATTCGGGAGTTCCTAAGTTCGATACTATCAGCCGACCATCTTCCCTGTGAGTTTTTCCGTGTTCTTTTCTGTCATACAAAGCAAGTGTCGGGCTAGTACGTTCAACACAGGCCCCGACCGACTCCTTCCTGCGTCTTAAATTTACTCCGGACCGAGTCATAGCGACCTAAAGGCCTTAAACGAATTCAAAGATTCAAATTGTCACAATTTTTATGATCATTATCGATACCAGTTCAAATAAAAATATTCTTATCTTGTTACAACAATTCGTTGAATATTATCTAAGTTCGATTTTTTTAAATTCATATCATGTTTTTCAATCTTTTTAGAAATCTCTAGCCATTTATGAAAAAAAATGAATTTAATAGTTTTTACAATATTTTCGTGAATATAATGTATTGTTTGTATTTTCTATGATAACAGATATAAAATTCATTTAATTCTATTGTTAATTTAAAACAATTACATACATTATAATTTGCATTGAAATTAACAATATAGATGGCATTAATTTCCGATAATTTTCAAAAGGTTTCCGAAGTGCTATCAAATCAGAGATGGATTAAAAATTTAACAGTTATAAAGAAAATAAGAAATAGAAAACATTCTTGTTACAAATTCGGAAGGCCACCATCACATTCACTGCAGATCGTGATCATCAAATACATCGTCGAAATCATTGAAAAAATCTGCATGAACTGCTTTCTCATTTGCCGTCAAATACATTAACAGGCCACCAGAACCTCCTGCCTCTTCCATCTCCATGTATGGTCCAGCTCCTTCAGGAAACATTTCATCTGCTACAACGGTAGGCTTCATGTTAACGGTTACCTACTTATCATTATGGAAAGTGACAAACGTTCCGACAAATAGATCAAAATTACGGTAGGAATATCTCATCCAGTTCTTTGGGTATGGTTCCTGGATTGAGGCAACATTACCTCTTTAAACTGCCATGCTTATTCTTTGAATTAGAAAGGTGCTTGCTCTATCACCACCAGATAATTGTGTGATACGCTTACTCCTTTATGAAGCTGAGGCCTTCTTTCCCCATGAACCACTGGATTCGATGGCAGTGGCTACGAAATGGTACTTCTCTGTAAGATTCCTGCATTTTCAACTTTTTTCCGTTCCTTTTCGCCTGGCGATGTTTCCCGTCTGGATTGAGGAAAAAGGGAGGTTGGAAGGAGCGAACGTATCTGAGCAAGTGAAGTCCCAAATTAACGGTTTGCCTCTCTTTCAAGGTAACAGAGTCATCTCATCTGGTCTTCTACCGTCTGTTCTGCTACATCCAATAGGTTATCGTACTGCAGAAATGCCAGCTAAGATTAGTGCTCTCATTATAATGTCATTAACATTCGAGTAACGATGATGTCTTCCTGCGCTTTTGGAACAAGAAAAGCCATGTAATTCTTTTTTATTTATTTTCTATTACAGCTCTGCTGGTTTATTCACGGTTGGCATTATCTGTTTCGTGACCATTTGCAGTTATACAGGCCTTGTCATCTACGCTTCATACAATCACTGTGATCCACAGACAGCAGGTGTAAGTATTCTGAGTAGCCAAAATAAACGATTTAAAATTAAGAGGAAGAGGGAGTTGCCTACGGCGGCCTACAAAAAGAAGCGTCTATTTAATATGGGTTTTCACACATTTCTAGAAATATCGTAGTTTCGTGTGGCTCCTTCGAAACAATGACTCAATAGTCCCTTCAACAAATTTCGAGGAATTATGGAGGTACTTAAGTGAAAACCACGCGTGCTTTCTTCTATTTAGAAATAAGGATTATTATAATGGAAAATTCCATAAGAAAGTTGTTACATGGGCTATTAAAACGTCCATTTTTTCTAAGACAAAAATACGTCATGGAGCCTTCAGTTATTCACTTTTACTATGCCAAGTATTGTGTTTAAGGGCTACTGAGTAATTTTTTCGAAGTAAGCACATAAAACCATGATATTCGTAGAAATGTATGAAATCTATGTTAAATTGAACGCTTATTTTGTAGGCTGCTGTAGCCAAGTCCCTCTCCCTCTTAAGGAGTACACAGGGGAAAAATGGTATATGCCACGTACTAAAGAAAACTGGTGTTTTACTTCAGACAGACATGCCATTTAGTAATGACTGTCTGTGGCATTCCTTTAAGTACAAAAAGGACACAATGCCAGAAGTACAGTCATTAAGAAAGCAGACGCTAGATGACATATACTATGTGTCTGACGTAAAAAGTCAGTTTTCGTTGGGATGTGGCATGTGCTCTTTTTCCACTGAGGCCCTTAATTGTTATCTTGTTTGATTTTTCACCCTTGTAAGAAAAAAAACATATGACATTAAATTAAACTTCAAACCCCTTTCATAACATTTGAACTGTATAGTACAAAGATCTGTGGCCTACACCGTACAGTGTATCTGGAGAAAGAAATGAAGGGAATAATGCCCTTCTGTTCTCCATGTTACATCGCCGAAAGGGGAAACAGGCATACTTTCATATTTTACATCAGTCAGTTATGGTGCTTTGTCATCAAGAACTATACAATAAATTACCTTATAAAGTAGGCAGGAAGAAATAGATAAAGACATCGATTCCTTTTTACTCTTTTCCACTCATATCGGCGCCAAAAATAAATATCCGCCTAGATTTCAAGCTGAAACGTATAAAGCATTAAGACAGTTGTGCGCTTTGTTCCCTTCTCTGTCCCTAAATTTCTCATAAAACACACACAATGCCAACTTTCATGTTCTCCTATGCTTATGCAACTCATTAAACTTTAGTTACAATCAGGATGCATACGTCTGAGCGTGAAATCAAGGTGGATACTTACTTTTGGCGCTGATAGTACATTATTTTATTTCTTATTACTTGTAAATAAATGCTTGCGTCTTTTGTTTTCTTTTTCATTTTCAATATAATATTGCGTTGTTTTTCATGTTTAAAAGATGAACATTTTATCTAAATTGATGGAAATTGGTTTAAAAATTACTATGCCTACGTTCTGACCGGAAAGAACTGCCATAGATCCCACTTTTTTTTTCGAACGAAAATTTTTAATCTTTTCCCCGATGAAAATCTTCTCTAAAAGATTGGCCCCTTTTTCCGCTCTGCAAAGATGAAATATTCCGTTCAAATGAAGCGAAATTCTTCTCTTTGAATTTAGTGTTTACACACGTGTAGTTTCTAAATTATGATATTAGATATTAAAGAGTGAAAAGTATGTGACTGAACCGGGGATCGAACCCGGGACCTGTTGGGAAGCAGGTGGACTGGGTGGCGCAGTTGGTAGAGCATTGGGACGGTAACCCAAAGGTCCTGGGTTCGATCCCCGGTCAAGTCACATATTTTTTCACTCTTTATTATCAATTGTATCTGTACTTTACAGAGGCTTGATGTACAGCAAAAATCGAAAATTGACTCCATTTCAACTTTGGATATGATATTAGAATTTACTGATCTGACTCAAAAGTGGTTCCCAGGTTCTCACTAAACACACTGAAACTATTCTACTGGTATTGTAGTTCTACTATTGTTATTGTACTTTTCATTTTCATTAGTTCTAGGTTTTCCAAAACGCTTTTCACTCGTTTTTATTCTTCTGTGTTCTCCGTCCATGGCCCGCTCAACATACACTTTCTGGTCGTAAATCATGTCGTCGAAATATTGTAGTTTGTGGCAGAAGTTGAAGCACATATAGTAAATACGACAGCATGCTCAGAAAGCCCAAGACTGACTGTTGTTCGACATGAAAGCAGGTTTCCCATCTCGGCGAGGTGCCACAGAATAATAATAAATGAAAACAATAAATTTATTTTACATTTCAGAATGCAAACCTTCTCTATTTGTCTCTACTTTTAACTAAAACATTAATGTTATTACCATTATTATTACTATTATTAATATTTTAATATTTTTTTTAGCTCATAGATTCCAGTGACCAGCTTCTACCGTTGTTCGTGATGGACAAAACGAAAAATATTCCAGGCCTTCCAGGCCTCTTCATTGCTGGAGTGTTTAGTGCAGCTCTTAGGTAAGCTTATGACTTCCTTTAACGATGTAAAAAAAAAAAAGACATTTATTTTAACATTTAGCTATATGGTAGAAGGTACTGTCAAAAGCGGGTTTTGAAATGAAAAAGAAAACATTTTTCTAATGTGATTTCAAAATCCGAAATTTTGATTCCAAAAACAGTGTTGCAGCTTTAGGTTTTCAATTAGATAGGTGACGGCAATTTCGCCATGCTAAACAACATAATTTTTATTTTATTATATTTTTTTTTTTTAAAAAAGGTAATTTTATTCAGATGGCGAACATATGTGACTGCGTGATATATTGCTTTTGGGGGGAAAATATATTAAAACTTGAACACAATCATGAGCCGGCTACAAGGAAGAAAAGAAACCTTCCAAAAGGCAAAATGATAAACATCATGCATCCAATTTCGCCAGTCTGTTTCGAAATTGTTTCCATGTGTAAATTACTAATATGTCGTGTGTTATTCCACATATATGAAAAATACTGTAGAAAAAAAATATTGGAAATCGTATTTTTTTTAGATAGATCTCAATATTATTTGAGTTCAAAATAATATCTAGCTCTTGAACTAAAATAGTTATTTATTGCCTGTAATGAAACCGAATCCTTTGTTTTGGATGGCGAAATTGTAAGCACGTGGGATAAGCTTTTCAAAAGCCACTAACACAGATAGCTGACACAGAAACTTCCTACTGTGTATAATACACAATACCTTCAACATTCCTGTGTACTACGTGGGATAAGAATCAAACTATTACTAATTAGGAAATAAACATTCACTTACCGCAGCTAAAAATTAGATGAACGATGCGTTTTTCGTCATCAATGACTGACTACAACGCGCATGCGTATTACCGAGAATTGTGAGGGGGGGAAATGCTTCTTATGCGTTTGTTTGGCCTAACAACATTATCATCTTTTGATTCTGCTTGAAAACGAAGAGAATAGGGGTAGGTGGCAGATTTACAAACATGACGAAATTACCATCACCTACCGTACAACATATTTGCAGTCCAGCCTGACGAGAAGGAGGTGTTGAAATCGTTGTACCAACGGGATGCGGATCTCTGAGGGGTCCCGAGAGCTCGCTATTCTAGTAACTGTGTTTGTGTAATAGAGTGTAGAACTTGGGTTGTTGAGTTTTAAAGTGCCCGTAAAATAGACTTTCAGGACACAATGAACCCTGTTGTTTCCGACAAAGAAATTGAAATATCTTCCTTAATATACTAAAGTAAACTCCATGGTATAATTCAAATATTACGTCAGTACATTTTTAATCATTTTAGACCCCCTCCCTTTTTAGTAAGCAAACTTAAGCAGATGCCCTTTCCTGCTCTAATACATGGGCGCCCAGCAAACGTAAACGAAGCTTGAATCTCCTGGATGCTGACGTAATATTTGAACGACCCCCACTGCTCTATAACCCAAATTCCGTTTTGGTCTGAAATAAATTATAAGTTTTATATTTCATCTCACACAGTCTCTTTTTCATTGAATTGTTTTTAGTGTCCTGAATGGCCTGGTGAACTTCTAAGGACCAATCCTACAATCTTTAGTAAAGTAGGCTTTGAACCACTCCATTCAATGGCCTTTAACGGCACCTTGAAAAAAAAAGCTTGAAAAAATTTGAAGTTTCACTGTCCCCGTAAAGTCCCGCAGTGAGAAGTGACCACTCCAACTTCTACAGTGATCTCCTATTCATGCACATGCTACATGCAACTAAAGTCTGTTGTCACGGGTGTGGATGCTTACGATTTCTGTCTTTCGAAGTCATTTACCGCGAATCGGAGTATGTAAGTAGAAAGAAAGGTGAAAACAGAAGATAGAGAAACGCGACAAGAATTTTGTATGAAGAGGGCAAAAACCAGAATATGCATTGCTGTATATTCTGAAAAAATCCCTGTATCGAACTAACTATGATAGATTACCTGGTAAACCACGCATGCTGCAAAGGGTGGGAAAACCCAGGTAATATGTCTGTATTGGCTCTAGTGAATCGCATCCTAAAAGCAAGTGTCTGTGTTGAACATGCAATCGCCGGTCAACTGCTGCATCTCAGGTGGGTGGCTTCTTCATCCAGGGACTGCATCCACGAAGTGGGTTGTCCTCTCTGTCGTCTCGGTGTCCAACTGGTGTCCACAGTATGCTGGAGTCCGCAGGTGACCAGTACCCAATTTTCTGGCCCAGTCAAGTTATCTGTATGGGCCCCCCATGACCACAGAAAAACTTAACTGAAGTGGCTCTTAAAAGGGTACTGTTGCCATTCCACGACTACAGATGGTGCTGGGTGCTTCGCCTCACTGTCGCCCGGTTTCCCGGGCAGCTGCTACCGCGGTTGCCGCTGACCAAGTTCGTCATGCCTCGACATGCTCTATCATAACCGTCATGCTTCTGGCTGCTTCTCTCCTTCGACCATAAATGGTACACGGCTTCAACGTGCTTACTAGTGGTACTAGGTACTTCGCTTCGCTGTCGTCCGGTTTCCCGGCCAGTTGCTACCGCGGCTACCATTGACCACGTTCAACAGGTTTCCATGGTTAAATGGCCTGCTTCTTCCGGTCTTCGTGTCGGTATCAGGAGACGGCTATTCTTCGCTGGTGAATACAGCTTCCTGGTGGCGTCATCACATCACGGACGCGCACAGAAAGCGACGGTGTTATTCTCGCACCCAAACGTAGGTCCGTGTAGTATCTTATAATGTTGAATTTGTAATGACCAAATAATTGAAAGCATTTGTTTCAATCCTGATTTGCATCAAAACCAGAAAAATAGATAGATAGATAGATAGATAGATAGATAGATAGATAGATAGATA
>JAGDQP010003023.1:0-28332 GCA_022664845.1 Lepisma saccharinum
TAAAGGTACAACATCACTTTTTGATTATGAAAATGTTACCTAATGAGTTCAAAGACGCCATCTTGGATCCAAAATGGCGGACCTAAAATCCATTTTCCACACCGTTTGAGCTAGAGATACGAAATTTGGCATAAAGGTGCATTATGACGAGTAGCTTAGGGAAATATCACAACATTTGGGAAAAGTCGCCATCTTGGATCCAAAATGACCACCCAAAATCCCATTTTGCACACCGTTTGAGCTGGATAAATGAAATTTTACTTGAAGTTGTACTATCACAAGTAGGTCACGACAATATGAGAAAACTTTCAAATAGTCAACTTGGATCCAAAATGGCCGCCCCAAAAACCCAATTTCCAAATCATTGAAGATAGAGAAACGAATTTTTCAATGAAGGTGTATGACCAAGAGTAGGTTACAATAAATGGGGCAAATCTTCCCTTAGGGGGCGCAGCCACCCGTGGGAGGGTGCAGATGGACTCCGTGGTGGTGTAGTGCTGCAGGGAGATTTTGGTTAAGATAAAGGAGGCGCATGCTCTCAAAAGCACTGAAGTTGGGGGGCGAGCCCCGGCTCCCAGCGAAACTTCGAAATCTACCACAGCCTGTAGGCCTACCGAAAGGGATTTTTAATATAAGAATTGATACCTTAATGACTTCTATAAAATACGACTATTCTTTCACAGTTTAACGTGCCATTACTGTAGTTTCTACTTATCTTGTTCTTGAACTTTATTTATTCGAGGGCCACTTGTCAGTATGGAAGTCCCTATACAGTAAATTTGGAATTTAGAGTGGGTTTTCAATCTGCTGGAAGCACAAAGCTTTAGTTCAACCCGCACAATGGGAGCTATCATAAGGCAAAATCTGACATCAATCATCGATCTATTTTGTTTTTCTCACCGATGATTGTTTTAGAAAACCAAAGCGTGTTGTTGACGTGTACGGAACAATTATCCACGCACGGGGTGCAAATAGTCCCAGCTTTTCACTACCGCTTTGGAGGCCTTGCTGAAAGCTATTTAACTTAAACCGCAACTAGAAATGTATGAGTGACGGTGTCTACCTACTTAGAAACTTCACCCTTGCATTATGTCTCGTAACCAACATCAATGGAAGTTTAGCGCCGAGACAACATCAAATTTATCAAATCACTTGAAACAAGAAATGTTTGTAAGTGGAACACTATGTAAAATATTTCACAGTATTCGAAAACACGTAGCTGTGTTACTCAATTGTCCTTGGAGGCTCAGCTAGTATCATATACAAAAAAGTGGGGGACTAGCGCCCAGTTGAGTAATACCGCCCATCAAATTAACCAGAAACTATAAGTGTGGAATCAACCGCTTTCGTGTACCTTCCTAGTGATGTGAGGGGACATTCAACAGGAAAACGGTGCAAGACGTTCGTGCTATTGTTGGGTCTTTGTGTGCAAGAAATTGTTCTGAGCTATTACCTTACAATTTTTCATCAACTTCTGGTCGATGTAAGTACTAGTAAAAGTTATTTTCTGCATTAGATACTACTGTAGTGAAATGTGCTGGCTATTACTTCTCAATATCTTTTATTATTTTTTTCTCACCTCTCAATACTGTAAGGTACAAACAGTCATTTGTCAGCATCGTTTTGGCTTTATCATTTCATAGAGCATGTGAATGCATAGGAAGAAATCCCCATTCTTTTATATCTTGATATTCATGTGAGTCACGCATCCCTTAGTGTATTTAATATGTGTCGAGAGCATTGCATTACTGTTTTGTCCTTACCTCCTGATACGTCATACTGTTTCCAGCCCCTCGATGTACATTTTTGGCCCTCTAAAATGCATTTCATCGAGAATGTTATATTCATATGAAGAATGATCCCCACACAAAAATGTCAGTTTTTCATGTTGCCCCATTGTTTTCAACTGCGTATGGACGAGTGGCAAGTGTTGAAAATGACATTTTAGGATTTCGGAGAACTGACATGTGGCCTTTGAACCCAAACAGATTTTGAGGAAGATAACTAGGCGTTAAGTCAAGTTACGCAAGACGAAAGTCCGTCAGGAGGTATATCAAAATCTGAAGCTACACTAAATGGAGTCAAGAGGAACGTCTACAAGATTTTATGAGATTTGTCCTCTTCCAGGACCTTCGAATGTCGCAACAAGCCAGAAGAGGGAAAAGCTGCTACGACATTGAAACTTGTGTACGAGACCAAGGGAGAATAAAATCATCAAAATCCAAGATTATATCCGCGACTAAAAGGAGGACAGGGAAAAGGAAATAATAAAATTCTACTAAGGAAACTGAATTTAAGTTGTTTTTCAGATGAGGGAAACGAAATGATAATTCTGAATGACAGTGACAAAACTCCTGTGGACGAAGACAGTCGGAACATTATTGAAAACACGTGCTTACTCTGTGGAGAATTTGGCCGTGATAATGAACTATGGTACCAATGTGCAGTTTGTTTAGAGTAAGCCCATGCTGAATATACTGGAGTAGAGAAACCTGATTGTTATGTGTGTAATTTCTGTTTGTTTTTGTGGATAAACCTAAATACGTTTTTCTAAACGTTTTTGAACTTATTTTGTTATATAAGAATGCAAGTTTTATCGAAATATATTTCATCAATATTATTTTTATAATTTCTTTAAAATTAACTTTTGCATTCAGAAACTTATAGAAACATGATAATTCATTGTAGTATTTGCCTTAGATATCAAATTACTTGTTATATTGAGCCACACAAGCTTCTTTCACTACAGTTTACATTTAGTATCATCTGATTAATATGCATCATGGACGCATCTCGACGTTCCAATTGTTAAAATTACAATTAGACACTACATCACCTGTAATCCTTTTAAGTGGAAGGAATATTTAAAGTTATACTTCTAAAATACTTACCTATTATGTATCCTTTAGTAGGTTATAATACTAAGAATACATAGTAGGTTGTAATACTAATTACAATTAAGAATTATATGCAAGAGGCGTAAATTTAAACATATTCTTTTAATATGGGCGGCATTACCGTAAGAGGGTCGAAATTAACCCGTAACGGAGAGCTTAATTCATGAAAATATGCCAATTTCTGTGTGAGATTTTAAATAAATGCCTTCCGAATTCATTTTTAATTTATTTGAGAAGAATTGAAACATACAGGGGTATTACAGTTTTTCCTTAAGTAGGCGTCAATTCTCTACTTTCCTATATGCTCAAAATCAGAACCCAGTGGCTTGAAACAGATTCAGTGATATTGAGGGTGCAGTTTGAAAACGATATAGAAAATGTTTATACCATTGTCAGTGGACCGTACATCTTATGAGAAGAATAAGCCACTTCATGATATTTTGTGCCAAATTTAACTACACTGATGAACAGAAAGAGAACTCCGCTGAAGGTGTGCAAGACACCAAGTTATTCGTGTAGAGCAGTGAGACCAAAACACTAAGCAGACGCAATAAATGGATATAGTACAATAGCGGCATAAAGTTGCAAAATTCCAATTTCCTTTTGTCAAAACTGTATTTATGACATAATGTATTTCAGTTGTAATTCGACCAAATATTAAGCAACATGGCGGAAGTGGACACTTGATCATAGAAATCTGACAATTTAAGCTGAGCCAAGTTTGCTCAAATCTTGTACTGAATTGATTCAAATATAGAAGTGATAAATGTGACTTGAAAGTTCGAGTCCCGGCTGGGGCATGGATCAGAATTTTAACTAACATAGCATTGATAATGGTGAAGGGCCGAAGTTGAAGTTACTAAAATTGGTCCATACAAAATAAAGTGTAGAACGTTTTACACGTTGTAGTTTAATCTGTTTGTATTTGTAATATGTTTTAAAATGTTATAAATGACAAAGCAGGGTTGAATTTACACAATTGAGTCTAAGTAACTTGTTTGCAAAACACTTTTTGAATTTAGGATGGAATATCATTTAATAATATTATTACTTATAATTACATTAAATACTCCGTTTTCAGTTAAGGATTCTAAACTCAAGAATTAAACTGGGAATCAAATTTTTAACTGTATGTTTGTTTATACATCTTCATTGGCATTTCTAACTACTAGAATTGCTTTTTTCGCTCTTATTATGCTGCATATGTAATGCATTTAATTATTTCCTGGAAATGATGTTTTTCACTGCAAATTACCTGAATAACTCAATGATATCATTCATTTATATATTTAATGGAAGTACTCGAAAAATTTCATAATACATGAACGGAATTAAGTGGGGAGAGATAACAACTATTTCATGTTTTTACTTATTCCTTCCACAATTTGAAAGAACACACAAAACTGTTTTCAGAAATATCAAAATCTTCATTCACTCTATAAGTTTGAAAGAAAGAGACGCGACATAAATGTAATATTATCTACTTCTAATGACTTTACAACCTAGGGTATAAAGACATATTTCCATATCTTTGAATAAATTAAATATTTAAAAAAAAAACTTTATTTAAAATCATTTAGAAACCAATCTGTTCCAGTAAAGAAAATGACCATTCTGGTTTACAAGAGATATCATTACCGATATTAGACGTAAATCATATAATTATAAGAAATAAAAAAACAAGCAATTTGCAATTCTTATTACCATTACAGAGAATTGCACAAACAAGTTAAAATGACATATCATTAGCTTACCAGAAGTTTGTATCCGATAGCAAAAATAGTATTGTAAATGATTCAAGCAACATTTGGGAGTTTGTGAAAAAAAATTGCATCTTCCATATGAAAATGTAGCACAGAATTTACAAATAATCTTATATTTCTAATATTCATTAACGACTTATGACATTGTATTATACATTCTAAAAAGCACTTATTTACTGATGACCTAAAAATATTTGGAAATATCTTCTACTGGATACGGTAATGAACTTCAGTGTGACTTAATCAATGTGGTTAAATGGTGTGAAGAAAATTACCTTGCTATAAATGTTAATAATTGCAAAACTGTCTCGTTCACTAAGCTTAAAAATAAGGATATGTACACATATACAATAAACGGCGTTCAATTAAACAATACTAATTCAATAGAAGATCTAGGTGTAAGCTATCAACATTTAACACGCATATTGCGACTATTAATAATGAGACATATAGAAACCTAGGATTAACCATGAGATTGGGAAAAAATCTTAAAAATCCATAAGTTTTCAAGTCACTGTATTTTAATTATCTGAGATCTAAATTGTAATATACATCTATAATATGGACTATACAATGCAGTAAATATTCTAGAACAATCGAGATCATTCAATCTCACTTTTTTGTAATTTTAGCGTACAAACAATTTGGTTTAAATCCAAAATTTGATTCGTCGTCGCTAGTGGCAGGAAACTTTGATCTTTTGACCTTGAAGAAAAGTAGAATTATTAACTACATCATGTTTCTTTCGAAAATATTTAATAATGGAGTTGATTGTACAGACCTAACAGCAGCTATTTGTATAAAAGTTCCCTCACTAAGAACTCGTATGCAGAACAATATGTTTTTCTTGTCAAAAGGTCAGAACTATTTATATGTTAAAATCTCTTATGGCGGTCTTGAGCTACCTATAATAAGCGCTTAGAAGCAAATAACGAGATAGACATCGACAATATGACAAAAACAGGTAGACCTACTCAATGTACGACAATAAATTAAATGAATGTCTATCTTGTGGAAACTGTATTAATGTCTTTGTTTTGTTTTATGTGATTTGAGTTTATATTTTTTTTATCTTCTATTATTTCTTTATGCTATGGAAGACTGTAAATATTATTAGCCTGTAGTATTTTGTATAAATAAAGTTATATGTCGTTATTATGAGAAGAAACTAAAGGTAGAAAATATGAATAACTTAATATTTTTGGAAGAGCTTTAAAAAGTAAAATCCTTTCACATAAAGTTGGAAAACTAGTTATTCGACGAAAAATATGGTTTATCAAATACGCAAATTAACTGATAACAATCGATTCAATCGATAAGATATGATAAGATATATTAAATCGAATTTTACGAAACTATTGGACAATATAGCGATGTTAACAATAACATCACCATAAAGAGTGTCCATAATTAATAAAATGCAAAAAATCGAGAAATATACTGACTTATTGGATATGATGTATTTACTGAAGGTAAGTTGTTTAGAAATCTTATGTATCAGTCAACGGATAAGTAGATGCAGGATTATTTAAAATATAATAATGACAGTAGCTATCACTAGATGGTGACTTCTTACTAGTTGTTATGCATTTTAGAATGGAAAGTCACCTATGCACTAACTTTATTTGGTTGTAACGAAGTTTTTACACATTTATTAGTCGCACAAGATTTTGAGGAAACTTAATTCTTTGGAGCTTAGCATTTTAATTCAAGATAATTTCCGCCTAACAATCGTAGAAATTGTATATACACAATCAATAGGAAAGACAACTTTCTGATGTGCACAATGAATATATTTTTTTTTCACATTTCTGCATGACTGCTATTTTTATTTTCAATTAGCCATGCTCAACCTGCTTTACAGTGATATATGTATTGAGAAATAAGAATGAAATATATGCTTTTTTGTAAGTTACCAAGGATAAAGACTGAATAAATACTAAAATGTGAAAATGTAAAACAAATGGATATAAGTAAAAGACTTAAAATGTATAAATAAAAGTAAACATATTCGCTGATAAGGAAAATAACTATATCAAGAAACATTCGTAACTTCAATGTTTCTTTTGTAATCTCTACGGGTGCGTCTGTGAATTTAAAAATATCCCATATGGTCAATAATTAATCATTGAATTAAATTGAAATTTATTTACGGCTTTTAGAGAAAGTTTGCTAAGTCCAAATAAATGATGGTGCAAGAATTAGTGAAATCAAGAAAGTGAGAGGAAAGGAAGAGCGAAAGGGAAAGGACGAGATCAGAAACAAATTCGCTTACACCGTGGTTGTACACTACATGTGGGGACCCGATCAGTTCGGCGCCTCCGTTTCGGCGCTACCGGTTCGGCGCAGTAACGTTTCGGCGCCGTACGTTTCGGCGCCAGAGCTTTACCTAAGAATCACACCAGGGAAACTATTGTATTAAAGAGGTATTAAAAACTTGGTCCATAAGATGCGACAGACGTAGTGTTTTAAAAAAACGGGAAAAATTGGTCGCCGGAAAAAAACATTTGTTCTTATCCAATTTTTCGTGCTACTTAGGAAAAGAACGTGTTTTTTTTTTTACTTTTACGGAGTCCCTGACAACATTTTTTGATCAATGAAATAGTTAAAAGGTTAGTTGATGTTCAAAATATACATATAGAAAAAAATACACAATGGGACCGCGTCTGACAAAATTTTGAAGCAAAATGTGTTTTCTGGGTCAGACAAAGATGCCTAAGGGCCAGAAGGAACAGAACGTTTCTCTCATGTACAAGGGTGGTAATGACATATATTGCATTCCTAATGTAAATGGTGTTTTGTACATTTTTTAACATAAGATCATCCGATTGAATGCATTAGGTGTGTTAAGTAGTGGATATTGGAGATGAAAAGAAAAAAAAAACAATTTCGTCAATAAAACCACAGTTTTTTTACTTCGTGGAAAAAAAATCCTGTTTTTTTTTCAAAACTTCCTTTTTTCCCGGCCTTTAAAACACTATACAGAACAGATCCAGGGGCTGCTTTCATGGAAGAGATGCAATAAGACGTTTATACTTCAGTAAGTAATTGAAAAATATAATATTTTTATTTAAATGATTTTAATTATGAAGTGTTTTTTTCAGCGGAAAATGAATTTATTTTCCAGGATTGCTGAAGTTACCATCGAAAACTAAAAACGGATTTCCAGAGCAGGCTGGCAACGCCCCTTCCTGGCAGTGTTGCAAACCAACATGTTTTGTTTCTAAATAGCTATCATTATCTGGGTAACTATGTTGTGTTTGTGGTTTGTAAAGTTTATAATACTTGAATATCCTTCCTATTGACACCAAAAGAAAGGTATATAGTAATATTTCTCCAGGATCGATAAGAATAAACAAGTAATGACCGAATTACAGGATTTTCAGCCAAAAGGATACTCAATGAATAAACCTAAAAGAAATAATATTTATGAACGATTTTATTAAATAGGACTTCCTCGAGGTGGAACACACCGGAACGAACCAAAAGTCTCAGAATCGGTAGAGACAAGATAGATACTTGTATATTTAAAGTCAAAATGAGGCAGCAATTATTCACTGAATAAACCTAAAAGAAATAAATTTCAAAAACTTTCTTAAATAGGACCTATTTCTTTTAGGTTTATTCAGTGAATTATTGCTGCCTCATTTTGACTTTAAATATACAAGTATCCATCTTGTCTCTACCGATTCTGAGACTTTTGCTTCGTTCCGGTGCGTTCCACCTCGAGGAGGAGGTCCTATTTAAGAAAGTCGTTTTTGAAACTTATTTCTTTTAGGTTTATTCAGTGAATTATTGCTGCCTCATTTTGACTTTAAATATACAAGTATCCATCTTGTCTCTAACGATTCTGGGACTTTTGGTTCGTTCCGGTGCGTTCCACCTCGAGGAGCCCAGCAGGAAAATGAAAAATCTTATTTTTCTCAAAAAACATTTATCACTTTCAGCAATTAAATATTGTTTTGATAAAAAATTGAAGATCCTTTCTAAATTAATATTGGATCCTTTTCACTTAAGTATATGAATAAATTTTATTTTTGCTCTTTTTTCTATTAATGCTCTTGTTTCTTCCATATTAAAGTTTAGTTATTACTTTATCATGTACTAGAATTAACAACACTTAAAACTCTGTTACTGGACGTACACTACAACTGAAACGCTTGAGCTACTCCTATCTGTGTGTATAAATGGCATTTAGTGGTTTGCAACACTAGCGAAATGTGACGTGTCGAAGCCACCCGCTGGGAAAAACGTTTTCAGAGTTCGTTAAATCGTTTTTAACTTCCACGACCTTATTTCCAACATAAACAGGCTGAGCTACAGCAGGGATGTAACTAGTGAGGAGCAGAGAAACAGGATTCAGGAGAGCTACTCGTAATTTCGTAATGGCGCAATTTATTATTTTATATTCAAAGAAAATAAGTTTCATATTTAATTACAATGCATTCTGCATACATTTGGAACAATTTATGTATACATATAAAACAGATAGGAACGTCATGTTAAACTGCAAGGTTCGAGGTCGAGGTTCAAGTCCGACGGCGAAGTCGAGGTTGAAGTCTAATCTCAGGTCGAGGTTAAACTACAATTTTAACTAATTTCTCTATTTATATTACGAATGGAACCTCAAAATCTTTAGCACCCTTGTACACGAGAGAAACATCCTCTCCTCTTGTGGCCCTTAGGCATATTTGGCTCAGTCAGGATACTTTAATAATGCTCCAAAACTTTGTCAAATTCAGTCCCAATACTCTTTTTTGTCTAAATTTATATTCTAAACATGAACGAACTATCATTGTAACTAATTTGTCTATTTATATTACGAATGCAACCTCCATCTCATTAGCACCCTTGTACACGAGAGAAACTTCTTGTCCTCATGTGGCCGTTAGGCATCTGTAGCTCAAACCGTGAAAACAAATAATGCTTCATAACTTTGTCAGAAGCAGTCCCAAAAATTGACGATTTTCTATTCATCTCGAATATTCACTACTTAGCACACCTTATGTATTTCTTATTTAGGTTTAGCAAAAGTAGAGATCCTTACGGTAAAAATGTACACGAGAGAAACATCCTGTCCTCTTATGGCCCTTAGGCATCTTTAGCTCAAAGCATGAAATCTTAAATAATGTTTCATAACTGTCAAGAGCAGTCCCCAAAATGACTTTATTGACGATTTTTTTCATCTCGAATATACACTACTTACCCCATCTTATGCATTTCTTGTTTAGGTTTAGCAAAAGTAAAAGTTCTTACGTTAAAAATGTACAAAAAAATTTATATTTAAATTAGAAAAGCAATATATCTTATTGGCGCCCTTGTACATAACAGACAAGTTCCAGCCACTTAAGTCATTTAGGCATCTTTGGCTCAGACCGTGCAACATAAATAATGCTTCAAAACTGTTAGAAGCAGAGTACAACAAATAATGTTTTAAGTACTTCATTGATCATCAATTGTCGTCAGAGGACAGTAAAAGTATAAAGTACATTACTATGTCATAAGGTATGTTAATAATTTCCGTTTTCCTCACTTTGGCGCCGAACTGAACCGGCGCCGAAACGGTAGCGCCAAAACGTAGCCTGCGCCAAAATGGTGGCGCCGAAACGGCGGCGCCAAAACGGAGGCGCCGAAACGTAGCGGACCCCTACATGTGGTAGTGCGTTTCCCGAATTGCCGAAAATAGATCTGAACTTAATTTATAAACGCCTGATTATTTCCTCGACAGCCAACATGTGAAAGATTGACCCAGTTTTACTCTTTCTCTGTAGCGCCTCTCCCAGCTGTTCATACAGCGACGTTTGTTGAGTAAAGTTCTGCCAACTCGCCAGATGTCACCATAGGCTTGAAACTCCTCGACATCCTACTCCAACAGAAAGGAACTACATCACTGCAAGCACAATCGTGATAACTCGATTAGTTCAAGATGATTTTACCAGATTTCTCTCACATTTGACATGTGTTAATGGTGTTGCTTATAAACACCGGTGGAAAAGTGATAAGGAATACGTAGTGATGTCTAGTGAAGACTTTACCCCTCTAATGTGGTCACAAACAAGTAAAAACTAATTTCCTTTTCTCTGTTTTTTGTGTGCAGTGACGTCATCTACGTAGTTGGTATGTAAATTTATTCACGCTAAGTGCGGGGCCCAAGAGGTGATCGTGGACGGATATCAACGCTGAAATGTGAACCCATTTACTACATTGTTTGTTTCAAAGTCTCTAACCCATAATGGGTGGTATTTACGAAAGGGGCGGGGGACCTTCAGTACAGAAATTACTCGTTCCTTGATCATCAATGACGGAGGAACTTTTTGGTGAACGTTCGTGATTGAAGTTCGTACGTCGATAAGTTTTGCGACGATTTGGCCATACAAATTTATAAATGCATCGTAGTGGAATATTACTGAAAACATTTGGCAAAAGGATTTCTTCAGGATGCAGCTGTGTATAATATGATATTTTGGGTAGCCTGATGCCCAGAAGACATTTATAATAACCGAAGAAAAAAGTAGTGAGAATCCGGCAACACCAGAAAGTGAGTTTCGCATACGTTTCATTCATTATTCGGTCCGGTCGATTTTGGCTTCATTACTAGAGTGTACGCAATATAGTGCTTTCTACTTATTCCAACTAAAATTAATATAGGCTGTAAAATGAAGTGGCATCTCAAGCTTGTTAATATTTGTGTAATTGTGTGTGTTCACATTACATAATGTTTCATTGTGTTCCCCAAATTAGCTCATAAGGTGCATGCATTAAACATTAAGATATTCCAAAGTTTATATGCATTTATTTTTTGTGTGTGTGTCGCTGGTGAGAATTTAATGCTATTCATGTTTCATGATTAAGCTATTGCGCACACACATAGCGACCTCCGGCGGCCATTTCATGGTGACGAGCGTGACGTCACATAGGATGACAGTGTGCATAGGTAATTTCCTGTGTCCTAGTGTGGGGAAAGCTCAAGTGTCGAGCCAAGGAGCCTTTACTACAAGTCCACGCCATTGCTTAATTGCTACCACCAGTCCTTTAAAAACATTTTTTAGAACTGGTGCATTAATGCTGCCTTTTTTTCGTACCTTCGACGGAGTATTTTGATAAAACTATTTGCATCATCATTTGTTAAATCCTCCTCAAATAATTTTATTTTTATGCTGCCAAACCACGAGAATCAAAGTTTTTGGGAAAATTGTTGTATTGTGTATGCATATGTATGTGCTTTCATGGTATATATTTTCATATTTGAACGGTACCCAATTAGGTAAAAGTTTCTATCAAATGGTACAAAGTGAACACCTTGTATATATAGCAGACCTCGTACATGATGCTGAGTGTTTACTGAATATTAATGACATCCTCACACAACAAATTGAAGATTGTCAGTCCATCACATCTCAGGTATTTGACGAGGCATGCAATTCGAACGCAAAACATGCAATCGCACACGAAATATTTTTTGTAAGCCTGAATCAATGCCGAAATTATGTCCGCGGTTTAGTCGAAGAAAGTGATAAAAGCTACAAAAGATACTAAGAGGACCTCAATCAAGTGCATGATAAAACTTCGCAAATCGAAAGGAAAATTGACAACATGGAATGTTGCTCACCTAATCATCATGCCAAAAATTCCTAACTTAGCATAAACACTTCCGACATGTTCCCGTCTGATACCGATGTAGGGTACGAGTCCACTAAAATACAACGCAACCGACTAAGAGCTCATCCTCTTGAAAATTACAGTGGAACCATTTGAATGTCCAGTCAGTCCGACCAGTACCACAGCGAGTCACGTCCATATGACAAAACAGCAGCGCACGATAGAAAGAAGAACCGTCGCAAGCGCCAAGTGGAGTATAGCTACAAGGTGAGATCACACAATCGAAAGCATTATTACAGTGAGTTCACCTGATCGTCCGAGGACAGTGAAAGTGAATGGCAAGACAGATCACACACTCGTCTCCCACGTATTAACCTCAATGACCTAAAAGCTTTTTCGAGATTTTCTGTGGATCAACGAAATCAAGTGCGAAGAGCTTCATTCACCGTTTCGAAAGAGAAAGGAAACTGTCTAGGATCCACAAATCACAGTGGCTAGGAATAATTGAATTCTTGTTAGACGGATCCATTAAAGCTTAGTTTTACACACACCAAAGGAACTTCAACTCATATAGAAGCTTCAAGAAGCAATGTTTGAGTAAATGCCACAGCGAGTCATACGTCACCCAGAAACTCGTTCGCATACAAAGCGCGAAGTCCGAATCAAAAGTCTATTCATCTGTCGAACAGTTTGAACTCAGAGTGCATGGAATACGTGAACTTGCGTGAGCTAGCAGCGACATTATTACTTCACTTCTTCCGGGGTATTACCAGCGTCAACTCACTACGACTATTATTACATCTTATAGAAACGATCGCCAGGCTGGAATTCGCGTGCCGGAGTTCAGACTTTAGGCGTGATAAATTTGACAAGCCATTCCAGGATCAGCAGATGGGACGACTCAATTTCTCCAACTTGGAAAAAAAAAGTCCCTTCTTCCAGTAGAAGTAAGGACGACATGCCAGATTACGAGGATAGCAATTCCCGTGATAATGATCTTAACAAAGGGAAACGTAATTGGAAAGGAACATTTCGCAAACGCCCAAAATGACCCGGGAGCAGGCAACCTAATTCTCAACACGGAAGACAAAAGACAGACCATGGAGAACGGGAAAGAGAGGACAGAATCTTTCAAAAAAATTCCAGTGCCAAGGAAGAGCTCTGAACTCCACCGGCCACCATGGACTTCCAAAGGTTTTACAAACAACAACGTCAGGGAGGGTCATCAAATAACTAGAGAGCTCCGTGCGACCTCGACAACATGGTTGGGGTCTAAATCCCCAACACAAGGGGATATAGACTATATGCAATGTGATACTGAAAATCGAACCACATCAACTATGGAATCGGATAGTTTAATTGGAATTGAAGAAAGTAAACAGACCAATGGAACAAAAAAGTTTAGAGTGAACATTACGTATTTCAGTCTTCATTCTTGGGAGTACTTGGATAATACAAATGCAGTAATGGATAATAGTTCAGATCAAGAGAAAGCGTGTCAAGAGGATGACGTGCCAACCTGCCTCATTAGTGTTTCTATATTTGGTTGCGAAGGGACAGCTCTCCTGGATTTAGGTGCATGACGTTCTATAATTAATAAGACATTTTATGGTTGTGCGTCCAGCATTGTCATACGTCCTGTCTTACGTAAGTCGACGAGCATCATGATCGTCGAATATACTGGCAAGAGGAAACGTTCAATTCTTGGCACCACAACATTACCTATCGAAATTATAGGAAAAACCCGTAACAGCTGACTTATTTGTGGCAGAAGCCCTCAATCAAGATCTATTATATATAAGAGGATTTCTCATGGCCTCTGGAGTCAAACTAAACTTCATATCCGACAAAGCGATTATTGACATCAATGGAGATGACCCATGGTCATCCACATGGTTAACCCTGCAAACACCGTGGACGTGAGTTTTCTTTCCCACGTTGAATCAACGTGAGATGGTTATGGAGAAGACACACCAAGCCACTCATCTGGTGAAGAGAGAGACGATGTAATTCCGCCATGGACCTAACCACTCTATCTGTTGTAAAGGAGACAAGCAAGGTCACTTCACATGTCTGCAGATTGAAACGTCGACCGAATGAATTCTAGAGTTTTTGTAGGTGACTGGAAGGAAGAAGAGAAAGAATTTCAACAAGCCTTCGATCATGCCCGAATACTGCAAAAACCTTTTGACACGCCTGAGGGGTTAATCCGGCTGAACGCCACACAAGTTCAAGATCAACATTTTTGTGAGGAATGTCATTTCCTCTAACTAGAAAATTTAAATAAGTATTTACTACCTTGTTAATTCGAAGAAAAAAAAATACAAAATTTAGCTTTTGAGGAAAGATATGGAACTATCGACGAAATTAGAGAAACCGTAGGGAAGACACAACTAGACGGCACCTTGAAACAGCGATTGTATTATCTCGTTTGCAAAGATCGCCGTATCTTCACAAATTTTCCAGGCAGGTGCAATAAATTTGAATATCATATTCAGCTAGACAGACACTCAAGAGCCATTGGTGAAACACAACTGTCCTATTTCGCTCATCTATCGTGATCTGGGTACTATGTGAAAAGGTAAATAATCCCCACCATGAGAAATTTATAAGTAACTCTATCAAAGTATGAAATGTCTATCCTAGGAATGCATAGAAGCTGTTAACTTTCATGTATTTTGTACAACAGTGTAAAGAGTTGTATTATGAAAAGTATTTGTAAAAGGAAAGAAAAGGAAATACGTTTTAGTAGATAGGAAAATCTACTTCATCATGAAATAATAGTCTTATGTTCTATTGTAAATGAACATGTACAAAAAAGAATTACGATTTATGCTGCCAATGTGTTGGTTTATTTACAACTTTAATATATATACTGTATTAACTTTTGCGAACTATTTGAATTTTTCTGCCTAATGATATCTAAATATTGAAAGTGAAGAGACAAAGTAATGCATCAGAATATATTTGTTTCCAAATAAAATGTTTAATCGTATTTACCAATACAAAGTAAAGATCCCTGATTTTTGTACAATTAGTGTAAGCATTTGCGTTTGAAAAAAAAATTGTAATGTTATAATTTCTTAGTACTTGCACTTAAGATGCTATAATATGTTATGTATGATAATGCCGCTATTTTAGGAATCAGAAATGAAATAATGCCACTCATCACTCATATTCAACCGTTGCTATATATGACAAAGTATCGTGACGCATCATGTTGGACTCCTTGAAAAAGGAATTGTACTAGTGCTAGAAAACAATAAAGACGCTTTAGTATACAATTATTTCTTCATTGTGAGGACACACTCTTGGTGTGGCATGCAAGCTACAGTGAGACGCGTTCGAGACGTTGGTTGTTGCCGCAAGAAGATGTTATGGTGTTCTACACCGATGGACTGAACTTACTATCCACGGCTCTTGCACTCAGGACTCAGTCCTTGGACTTCATTCCCTCCTCGGGCACCACTCTGTGGCAATGTGTTTCCCGAACTGCCGCAGTTAGATGTGAAGTTAATTTATACATGCCTGATTATTTATTCGTCAGCCAACATGGGAGAGATTGACCCAGTTTTTATATCTTTCTCTGTTGAGTTTTCTCCAGGTGTTAATTCAGCGACGTTCGTTGAGTAACTTTCTGGCCACTCACCAGATGTCACCATCGGTTTGAACATCCTCGCCTTCCTACTCATGCAGAGAAGAACTGCATCATTGCAAGTACAATCGGTTAAACCCCGATTGGTTCAAGTGAATTTTACCAGTTTCCTCACAAATTTGACATTTGTTATAGGTCTTGCTTACATACACCGGTGGAAAAAGCGATAAGGAATACCTACTGATGTCTAGTGGAGAGTTTACACCTCTTATTTGGTCAAAACATCTAAAACGTATATCCTTTTCTTTTCTTGTGTGCAGTGACGTGACTTCGGAGTTGGTGTGTAAATTTATTCACGCTGAGTGCTGGCCCAAAAGGTGATGGTGGACGGTTGTCAACGCTCAGTTTTGAACCAATATACTACATTGGTTGTTTCAAAGTGTTTAACCTATAATGAGTGGTCTTTACGAAAGGCGAGGAGGACCTTCAGTACATAGATTACTCGTTGCTTGACCATCAATGACGGAGGAGCATTTTTGTAAACGTCAGTGATTGAATTTCGTACATCGATAAGTTTTGTGACGATTTGGTCATACAACTTTATAAACTCATCGAAGAGCAATATTACTGAAAATATGGCGAAAACATTTCTTCAGGATGCAGCTATTACCTGTGTATAATATGGTATTTTGGGTATCCTCATGCCCAGAAGACATTTAGGAATAATGAAAGAAAAAAATGTGAATCCGGTAACACCAGAAACTGAGTTTTTGCATACGTTTCGTTCATTATTCGGTCCGGTCGATTTCAGCTTCATTACTAGAGTATGTCCAAAAAAGGGCTTTCTACATATTCCAATTTAAATTAATATTGGGTGAAACGTAATATGGTTAATTTAAGTGGCATCTCGAGCTCGTTAATATTTGTGTGTGTGTGTGTGTGCTCAAAATGTTGCATAGCAAGAGCCAGCGACGAACCGGGGACCACGTGCAAGAGATGAGCGCTCTACAACGAGCTACCGGCTTTTATTGTGTTATACTCATGATAATTGTATCATCAAAATGATATGACAAAAAAAAATATGCGTTGTAGCCCAAATCCTAAATTTCAGTCAACATTCATCCCGTTATGACAATGTCCTTATATTAAAATTTATATTTTCCTCTTCAAACTGCACAATTGTTTTAAACTAATAATATTTTAAATGGGCTTTTCATGGCAATTTATTTGACTTTTTGTAAGTGGAAGAGGAAGTAACTTTTGGAGATCGATAAAAATAAACAAAATAGATACAATTAACTGTGAACAAAATGGAAACGCTGGGACGTCATATTGAGGTAATTTGAGTTACACCGAAAAAGTTGTTTACGCCAGCCATTTAACAGGTGGACTTCAAAAATCTATTTATTTCAGCTTCGAATTGAACCTGTTGTGGACGCTTTCTGTAACACACTAATTAGTTAAAATAATACCTATTAACTAACTCTATAGCTTATGGAACTCGCAAGTTCATCGCCGCAGTAACAAACGTTCGCCATTGGATTCTATCCTGGGCAGTATCAAGCCAGTTTTCATCCCGAACACCTACTTCTCGAAGATCTCTTCTAATATTGTCCTCCCAACGACGTCTCGGTCTTCCCAATGGCCTCTTTCCATCGGGCCTTCCAACCAGGATTGAATATAATCTTCGTTTTTCCCCATTCGAGCTACATGCCCTGCCCACCTTAGTCGTCTCAATTTCATTATTTTTACAACATCTGGTGAATCGTACAGTCCGTGGAGTTCTTCATTATGCAGTCTCCTCCACTCTCCAGTCATCTCGTCCCGTTTCGGCCCATATATCTTTCTCAAAACCTTATTTTCAAATACACGTAATTTATGTTCATCTGCTAGGGTCGTACTCCAACTTTCGCAACCGTAGAGAATTACCGGCAGAATAACCGTTCTGTATATTTTTAATTTCAATTTCCTTGATATTAATCGCGATGCTAGAAGTTTTTGGACTGAGTAGAAACATGCGTTCCCCGATACTAAGCGACTTTTTATTTCTTCCGTGACCTCATTTTTGCTTGTTACGTATGCTCCCAAGTATTTAAATTTGTTTACTTTCTCTATGACCTCATCCCTAATTCTTATGTTTTTAATTCCTTCATTCCCTGTGCTTCGGCTTGTTACCATGTATTTTGTTTTATCTATGTTTACCTGTAGACCTATCTCATCGCACGCTTCTACTAAGACATCGGTGTTGCTTTGTAGTGCATCTATATCGTCCCCTATTAAATCTACATCATCCGCGTATACAAACAGTTGATTCAAACCATTCAATGATAGTCCCTTTTTGTCCCCTTTAATTTTTAAAATCGCATATTCTAACGCGAAGTTAAACAGTAGTGGTGACAAGGCATCGCCTTGTTTCAATCCGTTGCGAATCTTGAAACTATCTGACATATTATTACCTATCCGTACTCTGCTTATGGGTTCGCTGAGACACATCTTCACTAGTTGGACCAATTTTTTCGGTATTCCAAATCGTATCAGGATACTGTATAACTTTTCCCTTTTGATAGAATCATATGCTTTCTTAAAATCAATGAATAGCTGATGAACCGTCCCATTGTATTCCCATTTCTTCTCCAAAATTTGTCTCAAAGCAAAAATCTCAAAATAATACCTATTGCTGAAAATATATAACGCATTGGATATGTATGATATTTTCACCTGGAACTTCAGAAAGCAAGCTAATTAGAGTAAATGTAGTTAATAAAATAGCACCAGCGTATAATAATTCATGTAACTAATTTTATGTAGTCTATATATAAAGTTGAACATTTAACTGAAATTTGCTTCTGGTTGAATATGTTGAGCGTTAATGAACTAACTAACTCCATTGTTTACGGAACTCGAAAGTTCATCTCCATAGAATAAGGTTTGTTATTGGCTTTTATCCGGGAAGAAAAGAAACCAATTTTTATCAGGAGCACGGACTTTTCAGAGATCCTTTCTAATATTATACTTTCTAGCTGTGTCTACGTCTTCCTAATAGGCTTCTTTCCTTCCGGCGTTTTCAACCACGATTGAATATAATCTTTCTTTCTCCCTTTTTGAGCAATCATTTATCTGCTCATTTTTGCTGTTGTGTTTTCATTTTGTCTTACAAAATATGGTGTATCGTACAATTTGTTTTGTTCATCATTATTCAGTCTCCTACATTCTCCGGTCTTCTAGCAATGTTTCATCACATATATGTTTCTCAAAACCATTTTATCTATAGTAAAATTACAAGAAAGATGTAGTTAATTAACATTGAAAGTAATTTGCATTCTGTGTTAGTCAAACTTGTTGAAAAATATAGTTTACTGAATGCTATATCCAGTTTTTATCAAGCCATGTACCCTTCTTGTTTCGTATTTAGGAGAAGGAATGTTTAGTTTTACTTTTTAAATATTTCTAAATGTCCTATTTACTTTAAGACTAATGCAAACAAAACTGAAACATGGATGAAACGTTGAAAAGAGGGTAGTCAAATTTCAATGGATACTCAGCACATTCTATTGAGGATTGCATTACAAACAATACAATGAATAGTCGTCAATGCGAGTTAGGCGAAAATATTTGCACTGAGCGTGGACCTGAGGTCAACAAGCAAATTCAATCAATGAAGGTTTAATGCATCTTTTGTATTATATTGATGGTTTTATGCATTTAAGTCTCATGCCGGGATAGAATATGGGAAAGGATGCGAGATAGGTTTGATACGTACGTCAGTGTCTCTACCCTACTAAGATTATGCGATATCTACAATTTTCCCACATTCTCATGGTAAGTACAAAGAAAGGATATTAGGATAATATGTTCATATGGCTGGTACTGTAACTTACAGTGAATATAGAAAAACTAAACAGAACGTAACCAAAATAATTTTAATACAAAATATCCGTTTAACACTTTATCTCTGTATTAAATAATTATAACCACCTGGCGTACTTCTAAAAGATGCTGGACACAATTGAGGGCATTGATGCTCTATCAGCGGTCTTATTTCGAAGAATAGGTCAATGTATGGTGAGTATGGAAGTACATATCCCACCGTGCTAATAATTCCATGACACGTTCAGCAGTAATGTCCTACGGGCAATATGCTCTTAGAAATGCCGCCGCTTCCTCTCCAACTTCAAAATGAAGACGATATTCCAACCTTCGGAAGCGGATTTTATGCATTGCCGTGTCTTGCACAGCTATATAAGATATTATAATCATGGCTTGCATATTTCTGGGTTCTGGGTGCAGTTTGTATTAGAAGCAGTTATATAAGTCAAAATTCATTTAGAATGGTGTTTCAGTTTTGGAAAGAAACAAACCTGAAGATTCCGTGGTGTAACACCATTTTAGGTTTATTCAATTTGATGCTACGCCGCAAAAGCTTCTTTTTGACTGTCTACACTCGATTTGAAACAACTATTCCTTGCCTCTTCACAGGCTACAAGCGGTATTATCTGTCTTGTTAATATGCTATATGGCAACTTTGGGTCGATCTACTTTCAAGCCAGCCTTCGTATATTAGAGGATGCACTACCGTAAGTCATCCACTCCATGCTGAACTTTATCACTTTCTCTTTCACTTCGCATACGGTGAATGGTAAAAGAGACGTTAGCATCTTCCTACGTATTTCCCAGTCTCTGAAGTATTCCTTGATGTGTATTGGAGCATACATTCAATCTAGATGCTCACTATTTTTTCATACACGACTGAATTTTCCGTTGAAATCATTCAGGTCAAGAGGGAAAATATATATACCAACAGTTTTTCAAATAAACTTTCTCTCATAGCAACAAGCAACAAAATTTTCTTTTCTTTTTAAATTTGAATTTGAACATGTCTTTGTCTTTCTCACTTCCCAGCGTCAGCTGAAATAAATAATAGAGTCTATGATCAGAATAAAATTTAGTAGTATTTTATTATATATTTCTAATTGTAGAAATCCTAGGAATGAATAGTAACTATAGGTTTAGAAATATAGATATAATTAGATTTAAACAGGGTGTTATGGAAATGTTGTTTTGTGTTAATTATATTATTGAGATACGTAAGCAACTTACTTAATAATCTAGAAACGCGGTCTATTTTATCAACACGTAATGACGATAACAAAAGACGAATGATATTTTGTATTTACATTTCAAGAAACCTTTTTAAAAAATAGAATAAAAACTTGACATTTAGTCAAAGCGGTATTATATTATTAATATTATGTAGTTTGGAGAAATGGTAACGATCAACTCTAAGATTAACACGATAGTATGGGATTCACACCTGGATTTTGTGTGAATCCCATAACACGATAGTATCATGTCCTGATTTTTGCTGATAAAGAACTTTAAAGAATGTATTTATTATGTGTTTCGATAACAAATTACTTCGTATCTGTAGGTTTAGAATCGCGCTTTAATAATAAAAAATGCATTCATATTACCTTCATAGCTCAAATATTCTAATTGCTTAGTGTCCATAGTCCTTTGCTCACAAACTTCAGAAACAGAATTTTATAGCACCATAATTTATTTTGGTTAAGTAATATTTATTGTTGTATATATTTACGGCTATTTATAACTTAGGTTTCCTAAATTTACAAAAAAATAAAGTTATGTTGAGTTTAATGCTTCTACTCAACAGTAGATGAACTGTATACAATTTATGTTTTACCAATTTGTAGAAATAAATTTTCTATTCACGAATAGATTTTCCTTTAGCAGCCATTGGTTGGACTTTTCGGTCTTTTCTCCAAGAAGGAGCTTAAAAATAATTTGAAAGTTTAGTTTGTGTTTTATTTAGTAATTGTAACCATATATGTGTAATTGCATTTTAAAATAAATCTTAAATTATTCTGTGACTAATAGATACTCAATAATTTAATGAACGAAAGGAAATTGGGGCATATTTAACTACGTTTTTAAAACGAACACTTGGTGTTACATAGCTCAATTTTTAAATAAAATTGCAGGAATTGTTCTTGTTCAGAGCTATTCTACGATTTGTAATATAACTTCCTGCTTCTTGGAAAATTAAGCAAGCCAAACAGGGGGACCTTCATCAATTCAGTCCAAAGTGTGTCACACTGCTATCTGCAAAAGTGTTATGAGGACTCTCCTCTCATCGAAGAAACATAGACATGAAAATATTTGGTATTATATTAGGAACTTAGGGAAGCAGTTACTTGTCAGAAAGAGAGTGGAATCAACGTTTTTAAAATAATGCAAGTTGTGGCTCAAGAAGCATAATACTCACTATTCTTTTGTACCAGGTCTTGAGCGAAAGTTTTCATCCACAAAATATCTATTCACACTCTTGTAATTATGTCTATCTGGGGGTGTTATCCTATAGCAACACATACAAAGGAGTTTGCGAATAATCGTAAAATCATAGGCGTTCACATCATAGGATCAAATCGTGGATTAAACGAAGCTTGCTTTACAAGATGGGCATGACGTCTCAAGTTGTACTTCATGTTGCAGGAGTCCTTTATACTGTATATGGAAATAAACCATTCACTAGAGCCGTTCAAGGTACAGTGTTGGAGGTTGTCTCATGGAGAAGACAAATTGACAAGTTCGTAAGTGACTAAGACCAGTTTTAAAGATAGTATCAAAATGCGGTGATGGAAACAAACACTCACAAGCTAAACATTCCTCCAGCAAGAGATAAGTTTAATCTTTTCAAAAATATGTATATAATTCAATTCTAAATGTATCTATAAAACAATGGAAGAAAACTCTACATCAAATCTATTCTGTTCAAGAGATTTTGAACGTGAAAACAAAAATTAAAGAACAACGACAGTTAATAATGACTTATACACTATAATTAGCTCTGATGATTATGTTTTATTTGAATCTCTCTATAAAAACCAAGAAGAATGTGTTTTCTATAATTCATACGGTATGATTAGTCCATGTAATTATTGAATTATGACGTGAAGGTATTTTCAATTAATGACATTTAATGGAGGCATGTGGTGTTTCTTTCTTGCAAGGTCAAACACGATATGAGTATTGACGTTATAGCTTTTCACTATTGAAAATTATAAGTTATATTTTTCCTTCTCTTTTGAATATGAAAGAAACCTATCTTCAAAAGTAATCATAATGCAACTTTAACAGTGCACGTGAAGAAAACATGATTTACAGGCCAATCGTGGAGATCATCTCGAATTTCACAATTCATATCTTATTTATTACATCTCCAAAGCAAACTAAATGGAACTACATAATTGATATCTCCAAAATAAAGACAATATCTACACGTTATAGTTATGCTAAACCACACAATACTCTATTTTTTCTCAAAATATTTTTATTTTATGCTGATTGTATCGATAAACATCTTTTTCTTGAAATTTGTTATAACAAACTCAAATGCACGTATATCATAAATAAAAGGACATGCAAGTAAAAAATCATACTGGCAACGGGAAATTCAGAAATTCAGATTACTTGTCAAAATTCCTCGTGGATAGTAAGTTAAGGAAAATTTAATATTTGTGTAATAAATCCAATGATGGTGAATTTCGTGCTCTGAATCGTGTTTGAAACTTGAAATGATATAAATAATAAAAGAAATATAGTGACATAATAAATGTATTTTTAATGAAAGGATTTGGCATTTAGTTTTTACCCGTTAGAATTAGAATGTTTTGTTCTTGCCTCTGTAATTGAAAACTACACATATTCTCTCTCTCTCTCTCTCTCTCTCTCTCTCTCTCTCTCTCTCTCTCTCTCTCTCTCTCTCTCTCAGTCTGAGCATTATGTGTATGTGTGTTTCTTCAAATGCAGAGAATAGTACAAACATTTCAATATGATACGTATTTAGATTTTTAAAGCTTAAATTATTTGTATTACTTCAAGCGATTTGCTTTATTTATTATTTAACAAAAGCTACAGTGATTTTAATTAATGTAGAAATAAAACCAATGTATGAACAAAATAATATTTATATAAATTATATTTTTCTTAGTCTAGACGTTTCGTGTTTACGTATTGGAACTCATTGTCAGTATAGTTGTGTATTATACCTTTTCACCTAGAGTTATCGTATGTAGCTAGATTCAATCATTTAATTTTATGTTAGACCTATTTATAAATGAACGAATTTTGTCTAAGAAATTTTACTCGGTATGTAAATAATTATGTACTTGTCGATAACAATCCTATGATTCTCACAAATCATTATCAACGATTTTCTTCCACCGTTGTATAGTGTTTGTTGTCTTTCGCTAAACGTATTGGTAGTCCTAATATTTTACTTTGTTTTGTAAAGTTTGCGTGCCTATATATGGGTTCTTTAAGTTCGAAGTTTTAAGTTTTCCTTTTCCTATTGGTAGGCAATTCATATAGACTTCTGGCATATAAGTAATCGTACTTTAAATCGAACTGACTATTTATGTGTTCGTCGGTAGGGTAGTAGTAGCTCAAAGGCTCGTTTTCCAAGACCTTCCTAGTGTTTCATGTGTATTTACTAATGTCAAAGGTTAAGGGACAGATCTATGAGAAGTATAAGAAATTAAAGATTTAAACGTTAATTAATCGCGTACATTTTAATTCCCGTTGGATCATTTCATGAAAAAGTTGAAGCATTTCACAGGTGGGTTTGCTCATTTTATTGAAATACATGAATTCAGTTATAGCAAAAAGTATAAACATCTCGTAGGAAGTTATTAGATTTAGTTCCAGTTATGGGTCATAATTAGGAAATATAAAAAACGAATATTATGTTTCTTTTTGAACATCATATGCTTCGTGCTATTGAGAAAAGAGGTAAAGACTAATGACGAACACATGTATTTAATAATGAAACATGTTATATTAAAATGCGGAGTAGGTTTGAATACTTGAAATGAAATAATGAAATATTAAAAACATTTCCCGACAGAACGTTTTTGTTTTACACTGTGAGGTGTACTTAACGATAAAATTGTAACAAAGTTAAAGGTAACATAATTAACATTACATATATGTATTTTGCTGAAGGTTGAAATATACTTGCTACGAAACTATACCGATTTTTTTTGGGTACAACTAATGTCGATGTCACTAATGTCTTAATAACAGCCCGCATTTCTATAATAATAGTGCCATTGTGTTTTGATATCTTATAGAACTACATGTTTTGAGTAGGTATATTGCAAAAACATATTTATTTACTGATAGGCTATTTTGTCAATATGCTTTTAAAACTGAATTGCTACAATCAACTAAAAATACACGTAGTATTGCTCACATAATGCATACAAAATCATAGGATTCATCTTTCATTAATTTTGAACTTACTAACGAGTGTTGTTCATTTGAGTTCCAACATTGTAGGTAATACAATATTATAAATGTTAGGCATTACGCATCACTATTAGTATTTAGCAGAGGTTTCTCTCTGGCAGTTTCAACATAACTTTTTACATTAATAACAGTATTTTTACAAATTGCATTATATTTATACAAAACTTAATTTCGAACCTTTGAGTAGTCGACCAATTAATTGAAGAATAACTGCTTTTGAAGTACTCACGTTAATACACGGACAGAGGGGTGCGGGTGAGAGAGAGGGGGAAGAAGGGGGTGCAATCGCAAACTGAAGTATGTAAAATGTGTTATCAATATAAGAAATGCAAGTGCTTTGTTTAATTGTGATATGTTTGTTAGTGTAAGCAAGAAAATGATCAATACATGAAGAGCTATTGAAATGAGGTTAAAGTTAAATTCGAGCTTCACAATTGACATGGTAAAAGTACTCAATTGAAACAACAATCAGTATTTGAAAATGTTCATTGATGTCTAGTTATGTTGTTAAATTTATCAAATCTAGAATTTGTTAAAGTATTCTTGAAGGCATATATGTTTGAGTATGGGGGCTGAGCGAAAAGTAAGAGTAACAGTTAAATAACATGTTTAGATGTTTAATTTTACAGGAATTTATTTTCACTTTTCGTGAAAGTAATAAACAATTGACTTTTGGTAGACACACGTTCGAAACACTACTATAGGCGGTGTTGCGAGGCAAATCATTGCGGGTAGCCTCATATTTACTTAAGACCTTTACAAATACCAAAGAATATCATACTTCGTGTTGATCCAAAATGCAAAATGGTCCAAAGTTTATTCAAGCAAGGTTTTGCACAAAGTATCTGGAATCGTCCAGCTTGGCCGCTCTATACAGAACACAAATCCTGACTGACATATCAACACCCGGGCCAATCGGTTTAAGCTAGAAACTTGAAATTTATATAGCTCATAAGTATAATGACGTTAGGTACTACTAGAAAAGGATTTTTCGAAATATATGGTATATAAATACATAGAGAATAAGGGGCTGAGTAGCCAAGCTGGGTGATTTCAGATAGATTGTATCATGTACAAACTTCTTGGAATATATTATATATACTGCATTATTCCAATTTTCGTTTGGGGGACACACACAGTATTTCGAAGGCACGACCACCCTTTGCCCAAAAATTTGAGACAGTAGAAACATGCTCTGGATGTTCCCTTCCTTAGACACCCGGCTGACATTTTGGCAACACATACCCAATAACCATGAGCCACAACGTGTCGTTGTAAAGGTCTCGGCTGAACTAACTAAAAGCGACCGGATTGTTCTTTATTGTGCAATAGTTCTGTGTTGCCAACACATTTAGAAAAATATACAAGTCTTCAAATTGCTTGCATTCAATTATACCAAGCTCCACCAAGCTTGTTATATAAACTACTCTACACAAAAGAAACGTTATGTAAGTATTCTTGTACCTAAGGATTGCAGCTGTCAGTGTCTCCAGCTTTTTATAGAAAATATGCTTGCGTGGATCAAATGCTATCAAGGAATCAAGGGACAGAAGTTTTGATTGTCTCTTCCTTTCTCCCCTCCCCCCAGATTGCTGGTATCTATGCATTTTCTATTTTAATTGTGGTTGTAGGCCGTTACAGATTTTACGTACTTTTGGTGACAGCTGAGTATAAGCGTCTAAAGCCCATATTCTTCATTCTTTGAGCATGGAAATATTATCGTACAAACAATCTTATTACGTGAGATGGAAAATCTATTAGTTACACAGCACAGTTATAATTCTCGCCCTATTAAATAATTTCAGTATTAACTGCAAGGTTGCTCAAATTATTGTTCTCTACGCCCTCTAAGGAACTCCACAGAATTAGTACAAACTAAGCTCAGCGAAAATGTATTACAATCTTTAATAAAACATTCTAAAATTTTTGAGGCAAGAAGTTGCATACTTTTTTGGATACGCACACACGGGTAGTGATTCAGATAATTACTATTTGTAACCCGGTTCCTTTTTTAAGCGAGAAGTACTGCGTTATTTTAAAGCAATTTCTGTTTGGTTTTATGAGCAATGTTTCAAGTAATTGGAAACTGGAATATAATGAGACCAAAAACATAAACAGAAATGAGCACCAATCTTCAAAATTTAGGATTATATGCAAAACAAGCTTAGTAACCATTCGCAATATCTGAGAACGAGAATTAGAAACAACGATAGTTCTATCCCACCCCTTGTGCGTGTGAGAGCTTACCAAGACTCTAGCAGTATAGTACACAGAACAAGTAAAATGAATAACGTTAAAGAAATAACAATAAGTCAGTAATGTAAATGAAAATAGAAAGCCAACTAAGGTACCGTATATCATATTCGATATGAAATAAACGATCTGCAAAATAAAACATAATCAGAAAAGGTAAAACTAGAACTGTAGATGGCCGATGAACAACACAAATATAAGAAGGTGAAAAAGTAGAAAGAGACAGAAAGAAGTAGATTTGGTTTCAAGTCGCTAATAATTGAACAATAACGAGTGTTGAGGATTTTGTATTATATTAATTTAAATAGATAGAAGAACTGCCGTATCTTACTAAAATGAGTTATTTCACGATGTTACTTTTTTGACGAATATACACTAATTTCTTCTAATAGTCTGAAAATGAGAAGCAAAAGTGATAAATTCGTCTGACAATAATCTTTGTCGTGTTATCCGTGTTACTAAGAAATCTGAGTACTTAAATTTAATTCAAACATACACCCTCCATTCCAAAAGAAACCGAACGATTTAAAAAAACAAAAAACAATGTACATTTTGGAACAAATCATTTTTATTAATCAATGTATTCCCCTTCTGCATCGATACACATATTTGCACGCTCCAACAAGTTGTCAAACGACTTCTCCATGTCCTTTATTGGAATGGTCTTTAGGACGGCGGTCGTCGCCTTCTCAATGGCTTCAATCGATGCGTGCCACTTTCCTTTCATCGCCAAATGCAGTTTCGGGAACAGATAGAAATCGCACGGAGCGAGATCTGGTGAATAGGGCGGATGATGCAAACGAATAATGTGATTTTTGACCAAAAATTCAGTTACAAGTCGCGAACGATGTGATGGTGCATTATCGTCCAAAAGAGTCCAACTGCCGATTTCTCGATA
>JAGDQP010003023.1:33332-98023 GCA_022664845.1 Lepisma saccharinum
GTAATTCTGCCAGCCCCTGTGGCGGTGTCTCCCCCAAATCCTCGAGAATACGCCCATCTTTAATATTTTAGAGATCAAAAAACGATGGAAACGATGGAGAACTCTACTTACACCCTCTTGACTTTACACCCCCAAACTGAAAATCCTAGTGGCATCCCATCCCTTTATATGATATAAATAGTTTACGTTTTTCTATTTTCTCCTCTGAATTTAGCTGCGCTTTCGTGGCTTACAACCTCTCGCATTACATTGCTCTTGTAATTTTAACCAATTTAAGTACTAGTCATTGATTCTGACTATCATCCCCTCCATCGAGGAGTCAGCTCCCAAATACTCAAGAACACGCCCAAATTTAAAATTTTTATTCAAAAATCGGTAGAAACCCTGCAACTCTATGTGCATCCTCCCAATTCTGATTTAATCCTCCCCAAATTGAAACTCCTGATGAAATTCATGTTGATGGCACCAAGTTAGAAAGTCCGGAGTCTTGAAAATGTTGGGGAGTTGACTTAACTTACGACATTTGTATGAAATGAAGAATACTAATAGAACTAGGGGGATAACGTAGATTCTGGGGTCTCAGCAAAATTTCAGTGGAAGAAACCATTAGCGTGACGTTTAATTTCAAACACAAGTTACTCTCAGATATTATTATGGTACATTTTCCTCACTTCTCAAATTACGAAGTGTTAGAACAATGGCTAAACTTTCCTCCAGGAATAAGGACGCTCTTTCACTCAATTGAAGCCGAGTGTACTTCAGAGCGCCAGACATGGGGAAAGTCAGCAGCGTCCTGGCCAAGATCGCTCCAACGATACCGCAAGCACGCGTCTGTACACCTTATGATTCATTGTATATAATTTGCTTGAAGCGGCTTGGCAACACTGACAACGGAGTATTTGGGGACACGGAACTGTTTTTCCCTGGCTTTGTTTCTCTATTGTGTTGAATAATATTAATGGCGAGTTTGATGTAGTTACGTCTAACATAATAGAAGACATTTGAAAAATCAATTTTATAGACATCATGATGCTGGATGCCCTGGTGCTAGTCCTCTTTTGTGAAGGGATGCCCTGAGTCTGGGTGACAGGTTTTCACCGTCTCCGTGTTAATCATTGTCAGGAGTCAGTTGAATGTTGTGCAATTCAGCAACATCCAACTATGACTACTGAAAATGAGTAACACGGAGACGGTGAAAACACGTAACTCAGACCCAGGGTGCTCCATCACCATAAAGGACCTTTAAATCTTCGTTAAGTAATAAAGGGAAGGACAAATACAGACCTCACCTTCCTCTTGGGGATGTCCAGCTGGGCGATTTGTGATATCCTTGCGACATCCCATAATATTCATCGGACGTCCCATCGCGATGGCCACATAACCTATCACGAACTTTCCATGGAACGCGGGATGTCCTACGGGATATCCATGAAGCGGACATTCGGCAATCTGATCAACACATAGAACGTTCTATGGATATCATGGGATGTCGCATGGAAGTCGCAAATATCCCGGCGGAACATCCCTTGATATCAATATACAATTGAATGCTATTATTGAAGTATGTGTGTAATCATATTACATCAATGAAATTGTTTCATGGTTAATATCAGTTTCCCTGGAATCTTTCCTTTCTTACATCTTATCGTGTTTGTTTCTATGTTTAGTTCTCTTTCACTCTGTGTTTGTTCGTGTGTATGTGTGTATGTGTAATTTCTCTCTCTCTCTGTCTCTGTCTATATATATATATATATATATATACATATATATCGGTGTGTTTGAACAAGAGAAATTTTGTTGCATTTCATAATGATCATTCCTGCATGATGTTCATATTAAGTATTTTATTTTTTTTTGCATTAATCTCTATGTCTAAGAACCTAACGTGAATGAAATTTTTGCGTGCCTATGTCGTGGTTCTATAAATGATCCTGGCATGTCATGTTTTCGCACATATCTGTACTGTGATGTTGGTTGTCTAACTATTATTCATAACACGAAACATTTCGTATAACTCCAAGGTCCATTTATTAATTCAATTGACTGTATATTTTAAATGGGACGATACAATTCCAGAGTTTCAAAATGATGATTTCACGATTGAAGTAACATGAGTCGCCTCCATAACCTCAATCTAAAATCGATACTGGGATGACTGTTGATTCTGCCATGAATATATGAAACCAGGAAGCAGAGAGGACACTTAAATTCGTTTGTCCACTTGCAGTTTAAACCAATGTGAGCAAACATTTTCAGATCTAACACAACTTTTGACGCTTGATATCGCTGTTCCAAGTTTTCTATTTATATCTTAATTCTTGCAAAACACATAAATATTATTTACAGTATTTCTGTCACATGCAGAGTACGGTATACTATTATAAAAAATAATTCAGGAATTAAAACTTAAATAAAAACAGGCCACACAGTGGTAAGAAGCGTATCAAATTAAGTAAGAACTAAAAATGTGGTAGCTATTCGATAATACCGATAGCGGACAAACGACTTCAAATAATTGCTCTGGTGTCTATCTTTCTACTACACTAAGCAATCACTCAAGTATCGTGAGACGCAGCATTCTATCGTAGAATCGATATTCAAAGAAGGAAGGAACAAAATAATTCAGCAGCACAAACCAAAAAAAGAAAAAAAAAAGAAAATGGACGAATAGACACATATACGTTCAACTACACACACACGCATCTAGACGTTCACAAATACACACGTGTTTTCTCTTCTTTTTCTCTTTCTCCCCATTTTCTCTCTCTCATATACACACAAACGCAGAGAGAGAGATAGAGAGAGAGAGACAGTGAGATGAACTTAAATACTTGTTTAACATGTAATACTCCTGTGTAGCACCAGCTGACAAATTTTGCTGACGGTGGAGAAAGTTGTTTCGGCGTTGTCGTTTTTAAATAATTTTTTCGTCGTTTTTCGTATGAAACACATTACTAAAATTGAGATATTTACTTCATACTTGGAACTCATGTATAAGTCGACCAGAGTAGGAATAGACGCGAGGGTGAGGTCGCTAGTGGTTGTTTACATGCTGCACCAGAAGCCTTGCCAAGGACATAAACAGTGTTACCAAAGGTGTAGTCGGGAAAGTATACCATATAACATACTCTTTAAAAACTATGAAACTTGCTTTTGTGTGAAATTACTATTGTCTCATTATTGAGTCTAACTGCTTCCTTCTAACAATTGTGGAAGGGGCTGAAATATCATTTAGGGGCTTAACAGCATGTTTTACGAGAGAGGAAATCACTGGGGCGGAAAGCAAAGGTACTTCTCCAAGGTTAAAGGTCGTTGCATCTGGAAATCAAAGTGCAGACTTGTCGACTTGTAACATTCGTCATTTATTGTTATTTGTCCCAAGGAATACCCATTCCAAATTTCAAGTTTCTAACCTTTAACAATTTTTAATTTCTCATATTCCACTCTTTAAGAGGTTTATGCCCCCCCCCCCCATCGGGGATGTAGAATCAAAAATTAAGATAGCTATTGGTAATGAATTGAAACAAAGTATTTTCATGTCAAATTTCTAACTCCAGTGTTTTCTGAGTTGCACTTCATCCACGTTTAACCCCTTTGTGGGGAAGGGGCGACTTTTTAATGCCATAGTTAATCTCTCTAGGTTTTAAGGGAAAGTTTTTTGAATTTCATTTATGGCCTTCAAGCATCTAAGGCTCAGGCCGTAGGAGAATAAAGGATTCGGGAAGGTGTGGGCCACGACCTACCTTGAAAGTGCCATCCCGGAATTTGCCTGGCGTGACTGAGGAAAACCCTCAGTCAGTATGGTCGTCCACTGGAGTCGAACCCGTGACCTCCCGAAGGTGGCTCGGCACTAAGGAATATATGTACCATAACTTTATTCTAATCCGTGCATCTTACCTTCCAAAATTATATTTTATTAACAAAAGTGTGGCTAGATACCTAACAACTAAGAACGAGAACATAGAGAAAGTACACAAGTTTAAATACTTCATCCCGATGTTGTAAGAATAATGAAATCACGACAACTTGGGTGGGTATGCAATGTAGCTCGGATGGGGGGAAATGAAGATTATATTCCATCTTGGTTGGAAAGAAGAAGGGAAAGAGACCTTTGGGAAGACCGAAATGACGTTGGGAGGACAATATAAGGAGATCTTCGTGAAGCATTTGTAATGAAGATGAGGGAAGGTAGTCGACCAGCTTCTTACGAAGGTATCATCCCAGCATTCGCCTGGTGTGGCTGAGGACAAACCTGGACAACAATGTTACGATGCCGGCCGGTCTCTGAAGTCGCATTCGCGTACCTCTGCATTGCCGCTCCGAAGTCCAGGACGCTACCGCCTGGACCATGAAGCAGGGGTGTAACTACTATGTCGCAAAAGCCCACAATGCGGGGAGCCCTTCACAATAGCCTCTCAATAGACCGAATCGAACTTCGGCCATGGGTATTCTCTTGTGGGGTGGGAACCTAATATATAGTTACTCCTCTGCCATGAAGCCTGGGTAAAAAAGTCTTGTTAGCGTATCTCAAGGTAGAAACTAGAAAACTGTCTAAAGAGATGCAAGAGGTGTGGTGAGAGAGTGGCAAGCATATAAGTTTTTTATTAACATAGTTTTTATTTAGCTTGTCCAAGTCATCTGTCCTCTTCTTCCCATATGTGGATTACAAGGACAATAAATATAGCTTCGCAATAATCAATATAATTGTAACTGTAATGTAATTTTTAATATCTTGGTTCTAAAATTAATACAAACAACCAGCAACAAAATTTCTTGGATGGCAACACTTCAAGCGAGAGGCAATACATCTGTGCCTCTTTATTGTATTGGCATGGTTCATCGGTTGTTCCAAAACTTGCCACGTCTATTCATATTCTGGTCGACTTATAGAACAATTGGGTAGCACCAGTTTATAAATTTAGGGCTCGGTGGCACCACTGGTTTCGGCGGGGGCGCTTTTATACAAAACTTGTCGTTATTTTTGCTATGAAAGAAATAGTTAAAATTCAGATATTGACTTCATACTTGGTCAATATATAGCACTGTTGGGTAGCATCATTTGACAATTTTTTATGGAGGTTGTGCCAGTAGTTTTAGCGGCGGCGCTTCTAAACCATTATTTTCGTTGTTTATGGTATGAAAGAAATAATTGAAATTGAGATATTTACTTTATACATTTCTTCAACATGAAGTATTCTTGTTTAGCACCCGTTGACACATTTTGGTGGCCGTGGAGCCACTAGTTTCGACGGTAGCGCCAGAAATGTGTTGGTCAGCAAATTAGACATACCCATTTCCAGCACGTAACATTCTGGGACTCTTCTGGAATATGTATGAAATTTATAATACAATATTGGAATTAATAAATTGAATTGAATTGCATTGAATTTTCGTAATGTTTGATGTCACACGACCCACTTGCCATTTAAAAAATAACCTCCATCCAATATGGCGGATTTCAAGATGGCGGCCATGTTTATCGTGTACCACAAAACGTATCCACTCCAAATCATTTCACATTTGTTTACTTCGCTGCTTCAGTTCCTTATCGGTCTGTGAGAACCAAGGCTGTACTAACGGTCCTCATTTATGTATAAAGCAGCAAAGATTTCAGTGAAGATAACTCAGATACTGTAAAAGATAAGTCCAATCTAATATCTGAAATGACTATATCGGAACTTTCTCGTGTTGATCGATATGTCACGATATCCACTTGCTATAAGGAAAAATAATCTGGATCCAAAATAGAGAATTTCAAAATGGCGGCCATTTGATAATCTACTTCAAACTGTGGGCCTTCAATTCTACGTTTGTATACTAATAAGCTTCATTTCCTTGATGGTGTGTGAACTACAAGGTTGCAATGTGACTTTTGACTCACTCTGTAGTTACGAAACACGATACCGTTTACGACATGTTGGTGGGAGAGGGCGAAAATCGGTGCTCAATTTTGAACTCATCGTCTCAATAAACGCTGTAATTCGTGCTGATTAAAAAAAAATATATATTAACCATGACCAGTGTCATTTAATGTTTCCAACTTTGGCTATGGTATGTAATGTATGTAACGAATTGGGTACGAAAATTCGCGGCCGAAAGTTCGCAGGGCCAAAGGTTCGCACTTAGAGAAATCTTATATTTTTTTAATGCGCTACACACATGCCGAGTTTTTAATAATTTGTGTAGTATTGTAGTAATTGATCATTCTTATTGCATACATAAATTTAAGTTTCTTATAATATTATATCTTGCTCCTGCTATTATAAATTCTATATGATATTGAATAGTAATACTGTTCATTGGGAAAGAGTATAAACTCTCGCAATGCGTCGAGGACTTAGTCATGAAATAATCAAAAAATATTTCAAGGAATTATTACACATGAGTTGTTTGTCGGCATTTTGAATTAATAATTGGTGAGATGATTGACAGGTGGGTTTTTACATGGGAGGGGGTCAGCAATACTGGACAAAGTGAACTTTTAATGAGGACCCAGTGTTGATTGGTAGAAATGAGATACAGAAAGTGAAAAGTTAATGAGATGTGAAATCTGATTGGATTTTGTGTTTAAGGAAGATCTGCTTCATTAATTTTATCCTGTTTATGATATGTTGTGTTGTTTAGTTTGAAGAAGTAGGTGTTATATATCTCTGTCTGTGTGTGTATGTGTGTGATCATGCCATTGTCGTTTGTGAAGAACCAGAAAGGGACACATATGTTGCGACTCAACGCATACCTTTATCACAAGAAGAGGATACGTAACACGAAGACTATTTGCAGATGCACTGTCTACAAGCTACACAAATGCCGAGGGAGGTGTCACACAGAGGGTGATGCGGTGGTAAAAGTTTCGGAGCACAATCTTGTAGCCATGGCTGCGAATGTGGAGATGTTAACTGCAATGAGCAGACTGAAAAAGTTAGCACGTTAGAGTCAGGACGCTCCAATGAACATTGTGTGCAAAGCTACAGCCGGTTCCAGCAATGCCGTTAGAGGACAGCTTCGCACAGTTAATGCAATGAAGAAAGTGGACCAAAGGGTTCGTAGGAAGGACAATTGTGCACCACCTTCACCCACTTCATTACTGGACTTGGCCATTCCTGTGCAATGCACACTGACTTGTGATAACGAACAATTTCTACTACATGACAGTGGTCCAGGAGATGGCCGAATTCTCCTATATTCTACAAGAATAAATCTGGATTTCCTGAGTCAGTGCAGTCATTGGCTAACGGATGAAACCTTCAAAGTTGTGCCTCCTCTCTTCCAGGAAGTTTACACTATCAATGGAATAAAGAACAATGTAACTGTGCGAGTTGTTTTGCACTGTTACCAAACAAGACAGAGGAGATTTACAAGAGAATTTTGGAACAAATTTTGAGGCATCAACCTGATTTTAGTCTCCATACTGTGATGCTAGATTTTGAGACTGTAGCCATAAATGCATTTCGACAAACTTTCCCAGGAGTTACTGTTCGTGGGTATGTCTTTCACTTTTCTCAGTATCTTTGGCGAAACATGCAAGAGAGCGACTTGCAAAGAAGATACAATGAACATCCAGACTTTGCTTTGGAAGTAAGGAAACTTTCTGCCCATGTATTTGTCCGGGAGGCTGATGTAGTTGACACGTTTGAAGCTATAACAGAGAGTTCTTCTAGGTGAGTGTTTAATTAAATCCTCGCTTACTATACTTCATACATAGAACATCAGATTTTTTTTACATTACTATATTTCATCAATTTTCTTTCGACATGAATTTAAACTAATTATTTGCACTATTTATCGTACAGTAAAATTAAAGAAAAGAATTCACAACTTCTGATTCTAAAATACATATATATTTTAATATACAAGTTCTATTAAATTTCTTCAGACTAGAATATCTTAACATTCTATTCCATAAATTATACGACCATTTCATATATTTTCATGTTAACAATCATGTTTCGATGCCAGTGGTTGACTACTTCGAAGACACGTGGATTGGGCGGCCGACACGAAAGGGACAGAGATGACCCCCCAAGTACCCCGTAGCTGTTTGGAACTGTTACGAAGCAGTGGCTCAGCATCTGCCCAGAACAAACAATTCAGTTGAAGGGTGGCATAGCCACTTCAGTTCTCTGTAGAGGGCTCATCATCCAACAATTTGGTCGTTCCAAAACGTGCTGAAGAAGGAGCAGGAAATAGTATGACTCAAGATGGAGCAGATAGTTGTTGGCGGGAAGGCTCCGAAGCCTCTGCGAAAGTATGCAGAAACTTCTCGCCGAATCTTTGCAATTGCACAAAACTATGGTAACCTACCGTTCGACGATTACCTACGTGTAACTATTGACCCCACACCTTATGTAACATAAAGTTTATAATACACGATTCCTGATACGATGAGACTAAAAATCAAGTTTTCACGGTCTATTATTAAAGTTGGTTTTATAAATATTTTGTTGAGAACTTTCTTTGGAAGTGAGCGGAAAAGGTAAAATTTCATATCTTTACCTGTAAAAAAGTTATAACGTAAATAATCATAAAAAAACCTCATTTAATCTTCGAAAAGCAAACGCTCTATGTCGTCATATTATTGTAGGTTTAGACATTAATTGAATAGACTCTTTTCAATTTCAAGCTAAAATTAAGAAACGTGCTATGAATATTTTCTTACAACTTATGCTAAATAGGTAATTATGTCACGTACGACTTCCGGCTTCGTTTCCTGAATTTTAGCAACTTGTTTTCTATCAAGATTGGTAACTTGTTATGAAATTATAGGATTCTATATTCTAAGTAAATACAGTAAATTTCAAAAATGTTTAAATATTTGTTATAATATTCTCATTACACAATTTTGACTGAATTGATGTAATATCTTCATCTTTTGTCCGTACTCCTCACTTAAATAATTGAGGCAAACATTTGTTACAGAAACAGGAAGACATTTAGCTCTTATTCAATAACACACCAAGAACAAAAATAATTGTTACAACTTTTTCAAAAATTGAAAATCGTAAAACTAAATGCTCGTTTAAAAAAAATAATGAAACAATTCAAATTACCTTACTTTGAACGCACTATTCAGTATTAACTTTAACCTAATTTGAATTGTGTTTTTCTAAATAATAATAATTTATACATATGAGTTTACCAACATTTTCCATGAAACCAAATCTTATTTTCCTGCTATTTCTCTTCACTTCCGTTACTGCGCTTTGCTCTTTACTGTATCAGGAATTCTTCCCATAACTTACTTACATTTATTTCACTATTAATTTAATTTTTACTAATACTCGAGTCGGCTAATATTTTGAACTTATTTGAGATTTCGAGTTGGTAGTCTACTTTTATGTTCGGATTATCGGTTGGTATTTTCTCTTTGAATTTAGGCTGTGTTGATTCTTTGATTTCTCGGTTCACCATGCATAACATTTACCTCACTCTTGTTATAACTAGCTGAAGATCGGTGTCTTGTTCCGCTCCTCTGTAGGACCTAACGTTTATGGTGATGTGGTGTCTTCGTCTCTCTACTAGTAAATGATCCATCTGGTTGAGAGGTTTGCCATCTGGAGCCACAAATGTGTATTTGTGTATGTGTTTGTGCTGAACGTATGTCCTATTTACCAGTAGGTTTTTCTAGATCGCGAAAATTATGTGTCGTTCTCCTTTGTTAATGGTGATTTCGCGAAAGTTGTATTTGCTTATAATGGGTCAGTATTTTTGCTCCCTCCCTATTTTAGCCTTCGAATCACACAACACAATTTTCGAATTATACTTCGGAAATCTATCAAACAACATTTCTAAGTTATAACAACGTGTATTTTAATTTAGTTGCTATATAAAAGAAAAAATGTATTTTCTTATATTTTTTTATGTTCATACTCAAAAGTCAAAATACCTTTTTGTGAGAGAAAAAGAGTGTTCCAACAAAGTATTCCTCCGGAGATGGAATCAGTTTCCCGGGCTGAATCTAATTATACTGGAATTACGAAAGAGTGAAATTCCAGGCAATTTCCATATCCTTACCTGAAAGGAAAATATCACGTTGGAGAGGAATACATGGATTCTAATGAAGAGTGTCAAAGATTTGTGTTTATTAGAATATTTTTTGTACATACACACTGTTCCTGTATATTTATGTTGAATATAAAATTTCACCCTTGGACTTGAACGCAATTCTGCAGATGGGTAATTCTGAAATCAATGGTAATTTTAATTCCCTCTGATTTTTCAGCCTCCAGATATACAGTACTAAAGTAACTAAATTATTATTAAGCAAAGAATGATTCTTATCTTATTTACCCAATCTTTCTTTCAGCATTATTTCATCTTTCTGCACTTAAAAAAAAGGGGGGGGGATATATGAAATGTAACCCTCTTTGGAATGACCCCAACAACGTTTTTCAACATCAACAGAAGAAGAACACACTTTTAGTAGGAAATTTGTAGAACATTCAGATCATTTACTAATGTAAAATATAAATAATGAAACTACTAAGCAGCAATTAAAAGTTTAAGGTCATGTAAATAGTTATATTAACGCAAAAATGCTGTCCCTAGGTCTCGAGGGACTCTCCGTAATATAACTTAAATAAAACTTTATTACCAAAAAATTCCACCATGAAGGAGCACTGTCCAGTCTCTAGATCCGAAACGAAAGCTTAGGGGAACCATTTTGTGAGTGATATGTTCATTAGTATGTACAAAGTTACCTCTTCGTGAACAATCTTCAAAACATTGGTGCGTTCTCTTTGATCCTGTGACCTCCATGTACTTGCTATCTCTATTTAAAATGTTAAAAATGTTTGTTTTCAATTAGTTATTGTTACAATCGCCATTATATTTCTAAAAACCAATTAATATAATCTTCTAGTTGTGAATACAGGCTATGTGAAATCCAGTTGTGTAACCTCCATGAATGTAACTTCCATGGTTTATATGCAGCCTTGAGGTTAGAATGATCCATGGATGATACCATAGTGCACAGTTCATGATTTTATTCTTAAAATTAGTGATGTGTTTAAGTTAGTAAGTAGCTTATCATTATAATGCTATCTATTAGAGCCACTCGGAAGGACAAATTCCAAAAATTGCACCAAATGTTTGCTGATCATACCACTATAGTATAAATTGGATGTTATCTTGAATAATATATACCATTGATAAATATTGAATTGAAATTTAATGAAATACTAAATTTTAATCATATATATATGATTACAATTTTGAGTTGTAACATTTGAACCAAACGCTGGATCTTATCGCTTTGAACAAAGTTTGATGTTTGGTGTTAGAATCTTCACTCTATAGGATCCAAGCTAACAAAACAGATATATTGCTGTTTATATCCTAGATTTGTTATTACAATTATTGATTAACTTATATATTTTATTAAGAAAAAGGCACCAAGAATAATAATAAAAAAGAAACACTGGAATCAAATTAAAGTGTTAATTTATAATATAAATATGTCAAAATTACAAAGAGATAAAATCGAAAAATGACAAGGAAAGCAGAAAGACAAAGAAGAGAAAAATTAAAAGCAAATCCTTTAGTATATGAAGAATTGAAATGATGAGAAAGAGAGGGAGAGAGAGCTGTATGCGGAAAGAATAAAACATATCAAAAATGAGTGAAAGAGAGAAAAGAGCCCAGATAAAAAATAATACTTGATAAAGAAGCCATAGAGAAAAGAATAAAAGGAGAAAGCAGTAAATAAAATGCTGGAAGATGCAACTCCTCCTGACAGTCATAGTGATGGCAACAGTTCAAAAGTGGAAAGCAATGTTATTGTTGTACTCAACATTGGCTGGGCAGTAACCTACCGAAAGAAAAGTAGTAACAAAGTGGCAAAGCGAAATAAATCCAAGTCATGTAGCTCGGATGGGAGAAAAACGAAGATTATATTCCATCTTGGTTGGAATGTCGGAGGGAAAGACGACGTTGAGAGGCCAATATTAGAAGGAATCTTCGAGAAGTAGGTGTTTGTGATCAAAACTGAGTTGATCTTGCTCAGGATAGAACTCTATGGCGAACGTTTGTTACTACGGCGATGAAGTTAATACTAATTAACTTTGTTTTAGAATATGCAATTTTAATAAAAGAGGACAAAAAGGACTAACGTTGAATGACTTGAATCAACTGTTCGCGTACGCGGATGATGTATAATGAATACAGGAAGATATAGATGCAGTACAAAGTAATACTGATGTGTTAGTAGAAGGGTGCGATGAGATAGGTCTACAGGTAAACATAGAGAAAACAAAATACATGATAACAAGTCGAAACACAGGGACTAACGGAAATAGGTACAAAACAATTAAGAATGAGAACATAAAGAAAGTAAACAAATTTAAATACTTGGGAGCAAATGTAACATGCAAAAACAATATAACGGAAGAATTAAAAGCCATTCAGGATCGGGCAACGCACGTTTCTATTATGTCCGGGAACTCCTAACCTTGCGATTAATATCAAGGAAGTTGAAATTGAAAATATACAGAACGGTTATTCTGCCGATATTTTTTTAATACTCTGAGTTGCAGCACGACCCAAGTAGATGAACATAAATAACGCGTGTTTGAAAATAAGGTTTTGAGAAAGATATATGTTCCGAAACGTGACGAGATGACTGTAGAATCGAGGAGACAGCATAACAAAGAACTTCACGGTCTACATGATTCACTCGATGTTGTAAGAATAATGGAATCACGACGACTAATATTGGTCAGGATGGAAGAAAAACGAAGACCTTGGTTGGAAAGCCGGATGGAAAGAAACCATTTTGAAGACCGGGACGGCGTTAGGAGGACAATTTTAGAAGGAATCTTCGAGATGAAGGTATTTTTGATGAAAATTATCTTCATCTTGTGCAGGATAGATCTCGATGGGGAACGTTCATTACTACGGCGATGAACTTGCGAGTTCCGTAAATCATAGAGTAACTGAGTACTTAGTATTTTATATACATTTCCCTTTCTGGTGTTTAAACTTCAATGTTAAAATTTTGATAAAATCCCTTCAGATATTACGTAATGCTTAAGAAAAATATAAGTGTTTGTAGTAGTATGCAGTAATCAACCAGAAGCACTGAGAATTTTTTTTAGCTCTTGGGATGGTCTCCATTTTTAGTTCCAGTGTACTTTACTCAAATGCAGAGAAATGTAAATGGCTTTCTTATCGTAGTATGGCCAATTCTAAACAAGTACTCGCTGCTGCAATCGAATTGTCTTAGTTTATCATAAGTAAGATTCATTGTCAATGAATGAAAATTTCGATCCTTAATTGAGAAATAAAAAAGTGAATAAAACATAGTATAATTCCTGAGGGAACTTTAGTTATGTATTCTGGGTTCATGCAAAGCATTTGTCATTCTGTATACTGTTTGTTCTGGTATTTTCTTATGACATGTAGTTTAGTCTAGTCGGAACGACTCTGAATTTCTACCTGAATAACAAACCTTGTGGAAATTTCACTTGAGGCTTCTTCTGTCTCTCGAAAGATCCATGAAAACTGAGTGATCACTGTATTTAGTCGTCAATTTACTGGTGAGTTTCAAGTTGCTAAGGTTGTGTAGTATTAATAGCACTATGTTTAAGGAAAATTTTCACAGCTCACCAAATGAACCGTTAATTATTTTGCATATTCAATAGCAACTATCGTCTACATTTTCTTTTAAATGTTTCTATTTTATAGCAATAAATTTTGTATATAAATTGAAGTCCAGGAATGTTATGGATTAAATATCTTCAAAATAAATTTGGAGTCATGTACAAGAATGACAGGATGTTTAACTTACTACTTACAGAAACAACAAAAGGTATAGGAAATTTACACTGAAACGATATGGAAGCAGGGATAATGTTATGTTATAATTTACCAGTAATTAAACATGACAATATCCCATGACGAAACAAAACATTATAATTATATATACAGAATGCAAAGTTTACAGTATATTCTGCGTTTATATATTGATCTTACGTATTTGTTGTTTTTTCATAGCAAAACGTTGAACACAAATTAATAGTTATTTTAAATTGTGCCTAAATTTAAAAAAGTAATAATGTAAATTATCCTAATAACTTCGTAAATAAATCATGAAACATAATGTTTAGAATGAATAAATCTATTGAAACGGAAACACAAGTTATAATTTACCAATGTCTAAATTAATTAATTTCATAAATATTTTCGTACATTATATAAAATATGTAGAATGTTTTAAATTTGAATTATTTTCTGTTATTTAATACTCTCACCTAAGCTTATTTGTCTATGGTTTAATTTGCTACAATATATATGCCAATTTACTTGCCTACAAAATTCGAATGAGAATTATACTCTCTAATTTCTGTGCTAAATTGGTTTACAGTATGCGATTCACATGGAAAATGACAAAGCGAACACTTACAGCGTACAAGAGAGATTCAGTTTAAGAAAGTGTAGCCAGCCGTGGCCTCAAGCGCGCTCCAATAACATTTCGTAGCGCTCTTACGTAACACACGTGCGTTGTAATAACAACTTCCAAATTACTTTTTCCAGGGTTATTACGTGGATTAGTGATAGCCAATCAAGGGGACCGAGCGGATTAGTGGGCTAGTAAATTGACTCAATTGTCGTGGGTCCCAATACCGCCTTGCACATGGATGTTTGTGTGTGCGATTTTAACTCAGTTTCTAAGATTGACTAAACACTTTAAAACGGTGTAACAAGTTAATGCTCTCTAAGATTGAAAAATAGATTGTAACAAAAGATTGAAAAATAGAATGAACAGAAGAAAAAGCTCTCTAAAATAAATTAATGAACAGTAGAAGAAATCAGGACATTCATCGCAAATACATAGAATGTCTATCTTTTCAGATGTCGAATAATTCATTTCACAAACGAAGGGTATAAATACTTCCTCCCGAATCGGTACCAAACTGGAATGAAGTTTTAATTTGTCCTTCTCGGATGGACAAAAATGTTTGCTAGGAGGCGGTTGTACACTTCGCATTAAAAACTTGCGACAGGGAACGCCGTGCAGTTAGGCAACCCAAACGGCATTCTTATCCCTCATTGTTCGTACTTCGTCACACCTTTAGTAAAATCAGGAAATATCAAAAACAAATATTTCGTTTTTTTTTAATAGACATGTATTAGTATCGAATTCTATCGATAAAATTAAAGAATAAAAGCGAGACGAAACAATATACGTAACTTGACGGAGGGAGAAATTTAAACACATAATGAAAAATTGAAACCGATGGGTGCCTTCAGGCAAAGGCAGAGAAATTAGAGAGGGGGGGGGTGGAAGGGGAGAAAAGAAGAAGATGGAGTACAGATAAAAATATGTAATTTAAATGTAGTAAAAAAGAACCTAACATTATAAAGTGCAGTGCTCATATTTCTAACAGCAAGATAGAAGTGACTTTTGGATTTTATATGTTTTTCAGGGCTATTCGAATATATAAAGGGTGCTCGTAAATTCATTTAGACCCTTTCAATATTGCGACCAAAGTTGATGGTCAAATTAAATACTCATGATTTCCAGTGGAGACACATTTAGGATAATGTCAAAAGTGTAAGTCTCATGATTTGTTTGTGTGTGGTTCGGCTGCAAATTCGGTGGGGCTCTTTGAACGTACTGGTTCGGAATAAATTACAATCATGAATTCCGCCAGGATTTTCAGATTGGCGTGTGTAAATTCAAAATTGGGAGGGTGTAGGTAGCTTTATAATGTTTCTGTCAACTTTTAACCGTAAAAATAAAGTAAAATTTGGGGATATTAGCAAGGATTTGGGGATGACCCCCCTCCCAGTTGCCGGGGGTCTAGCGGAATCACTGATTGTAACAAACCATGTAGATACCGTGGTCCATATCTTCCATTCCAGACTAGTAATGAAAATTGATCATACAAAGAATATGAATCGATAATAATTTTTCTGCTTAATTTCTATAGGAAAGAGTCAAGTTTGTAATTCCAAACTGTATCAAAATGAAACGTTATAAATGTTCAAAAGCAATATTCGCATGTTCCTATAGGCATACCAGACATTACATGTTGCATAATTCAAAAGTGAAAAAGGGAACACACAGTTTTATATTGATAAATTAAATTATAGGATGGAAACGAATTTTTTCCCAAACTAATATAAAAATAATTCTTCTCTTGAAATAGCTAAAAAAGGGGACTATTTTCTACTCATATCTTAATATGTATCTGTTCCGAACATGCCACTCTAGATTCCACTTTTTGTTAATATAAAGCTTTAATAATTACAACATTAATGAACTAGTGTTTATAACAATTCGCACACATGGAATAAACCCGGCAGAGCTGAAACGGGCCTCGACTGTCGGGGGATGCTGGTCAGGTTTAAGATTCGAAAGCATTCTGACGCGATTATTCGATTTATGATTTGACAACCTGGAAGATGATGGAGAGATTTTAATTGTTTCATTGCGTTTGAATAGTGTTTATTTCAGGGGTGACCAGAATCGGAGATGTCACCCCGAGAACACGAAAAATACGACGTCAAAATTCCCAGTTAAATAGATTTTCCAGACCGGGTCAATCGGGTTACCGGGTCACTCATGTTTGGGTCAGTCCCTATCGCCAGATCATCGAAAGTGACCCGAATTTGGCTGTGGAATACGCACAAACAGAGAGAGTGTGTGTAAATTAAGAGAAGAAATAAACATGAATAGAGAGAAGGAGAGGTAAAAGAACAAAAAAGAAGCAGCGAAGACACGATAACAATAAATCAATAAAGAGAGGAAGAGAGAAAGTTCAATGAAAAATATTAAAACTACATTATCATTATGCTAAACAGCACACACACCTGTTTACTCGGATTCTGACCAGTGATACTTCGTTAAGTTCTCCACAGTCCAGAGATGAATCTTTGTTTGAATACTTCAGTGTTTGCGAAAAAGAAACTGATTGGTGGGGAATCGAACGCAGGCTTTCAAATTCACTATAGAGATACCCACAGACGACTTTTTCCATATCGTGCTCAACAAATGCTATAGTGTTTGTTTCTACGAATAATAACATGAAAATGGATACTTCATATCAATATCGTGTTCTTAACTGTCCCCCCTGAGACTTAATTTGGACTTTTCCAACCAACATTCGTAAATCGTCTTTCTCTCTGTAATAACTCGTGCTTCATTCCAAAGTTGTTAATATTATCCATTTTTTAATGAGAAGTGATGGTTAGATTCTTCAAGACCGCTTTGTAAAAAAAACGGCCTTGAACAGGATTCGAACCTATGTTGGTTTGCTTTAATACATCAAATTCCGGCACTTTTCCTCTACTCCATTTTGCCAACTAAATATTGAAGCCATGAATTACTAAGTTCATGTTTGAAAATAGCCAACTTCGTTCTGTAAGTTCTTTAAACAAAATGCACGCGAAAAGTTCTTAATTCAATCACTTATAGACAAATTAGTGCCCACTAATATCCAAAATAACAAAAGTCTAGGAAAAATGAAATAAACAATAACAGCTAATGCAGTTTCTATGCGTCGTGGAAGTTCAAAGTCACGTTTATAGGAATAAGTATCATTACTATTGCAGTGAAACGTCCGATAACTGACAGTTTTATATTCTCTGTGGAACAACAGTGAATATTATGGAAGTAAACTCTGCTTTGTTTTTCTCTGAAAATGTATGTCCCAGAGCAAAAGTCAAAAGTTCTATGATACGAATGTTTAAATTACTTCGTTTCTCATTCTATGCATGTCTTTAAAATGACTCCCTTGCAAGAAGGATATTCCAGGATTGTTACATTTTAATTCCTAATATTCCGGGACTATTCCTAGGTAATTAGAAATATGCCGAACTTGTCCCGGGATTAGAATACTTGGTATCGTGAAAAAATACACGGAATATTTCTAATATATTCCCATAGAATAAAAATAGCCTTGAATATTAGAGAAAGAAGCACGTTACACTGCAAAATCTTGTTTGTTAACGCTACAAGGATAAAAAGTATAGTAGACAGTTAAAATGTAATTGTTACAATAACCCTGAAATCTTAGGAAGGCGGACATTGACATAACATGTATAATGTATTGAAAATATTCAGGCATGAACAATGCTGGTATATAGTGAGAATATATCTCGCTTTCTATTGTGTAGAACATATATTTATTGCGTACTGTATGGGAGTATTTATTCAATTCCTTAACTCTAATTTAATGGCCAAACATGTGCTGTGGGCTCGAAAATCCCTCGCATATGTAAGAGACAATTTCCCTCGGTATAAAGAAACCCATAAAAAGTATTTCGGGAACATAATATTTAGTGTCTTTTTTGTTTGTGCATTTACCTTATATTTATGGGCCAGACACTCACCTATGCCTAAGCCGTGATATGTTTAAGGGACTGCAAGAGACAGGCTCAAACTATGAGATTTTTGTTAAAAAAAAGAAACGATGCTTGTTCCCGTAATACTTTTCTTTCGTGACTATATCATCTTCTTGGACATTGAATATAGGAGTCAGATCCTATATTGAAATATTCGTTGTTTCGAAAATCCCGTGCTGTGGTTATAATATTAGGAGGCGAAACGATACACTTCACAATACACACACGACATTTTTATTCCTAATTTTCAACCTCCTCTGTCAGTTACAAGAAATGTTTAAAGAACTACTTTGTAAATATATGTTAATTTTTTGTGTTAATTTTAACTATGCAAATGTTTGAATAAGATACAATTGGGGAGTTGTTGTGAATAAAAGACAGTGGCGATCAAAGTTGTGAGCTTCGGCTCTCCTCTCCCAACATGTCTGGTAAGCGTTGGAGCAGTAGACCAACCTTTCCCTCCGGGAGAGTCCTCATCCTCATCCATACAATATCTGAATACGATCGTATTCCGAAAAAGAGGAAACCACAAGTACGCGAAATGAGTGTGTAAGCAAACAAGCAATAAGAATAAGCTGAAAGTTGGATAACAACAGATTGATGGCGTGGTTATTAGCGTGATTAGCTATATGTACTTTCCACACTGATAATCATAGGTTCGCTTTCCACCTACGCCAGCGTTTCTCAACCTTTTTCATTATGCAAATAAAAACATGACCGTTGATATGCTGTATTTGATAATAAACATTCTAATTACATTATTCAGAACTATTCAATAAATTACATTATTTTAGTAGACCCTAATTATAAAAACAATAAGCAACATAAAATATCGTCTTCGAAATTTATTAGTTTTAATATACAACCCCTAGCTAAATTAATTTGTTCACCTTCTCTTGCGACAACCTTACACACAAATCATGACCCCTCTGGGGGTCGCGACCTAAACGTTGAGAAAATCTGACCTATGCCAATATAATTTTCTTTCAAAATCGTAAAATATTTTATTCACTTGATTAAATGCATATGGGGGAATAATATACACCAACCTAATTTGTAAAACTCCAACTTACCTTAGAAAGTAGGGGGAATGCAGCTCGTAATTTTTAACCATTATTATACTATCAGAAGTGATACTTTGTGCATGCAATGTGGCCTGATATAAGTTTACTTAAAGGAATGCAATTCTAAAACAGTATAATATACCAAAATCAAGAAACCAGTGATATTCGTTAGGTGAGAACAATGTGGATTTAGATCGAGCAAGAACAAGAAAGCTCCTGTAATTTCTTCTGTCCACTTGCTATGTTCTGTCTGTTAGTTACCTTAAAATATTGGACCTTTTAATTTTGATTCCTCCATCCGTAATGGAGGCTAGCGAATAAACGAAGATAAGTACAGAGAAACTGACTTCAAATTTCGGTTCAGGGATCTCGATTTATCTAGCTGTTTCTAATGTGGTGTTTAAAATTGGCAGACGCTTTTCATTTGGTTAGCCTTCTACATTTTAAGGATTCGTGGAAGTGATTAAATTACAGTAAAGCAGATAGAGAGTCACTGACCTCACGTTTGACGTCCGCGAATATGGCCTCGATTAAACTTCTCCTATCTAAACATTTTGTTATGACTAATAAACCTGTCGATATTATTAGACTAAACCTTGAAATGGTTAACCCTTATTTAAGGAATAGTAATCGTTGTCAGATTTCTTCGCATAATGACAGGAACCAAACTATTACGTATAAGCAATACGAACATAGATGACGGAGCTTTGTGAGAAAGGAAGAGAAAGATTCGGGATTCGAACTCGCGTCGCCAGCTTTATGCACGAAAAGGGAAAAAATAAAGCGACGCAGCCCGCACGGCCACGAAGACATAGCCTTTAAGCTCAACTCTTACGGAAATAAAAGCAAAGTATAAGTTATATAATACTGATTTTTGTTTCAGTTACTGAGTTTCGTGCATTTTTGAGTTAATATTCTATTGACTACTATTTTGTTAGATTTTAAAAATATGAAAACAATGATATATAATTTGTTAAAAGTTTCGAAATCCGTATTTAACGTAAGTGAGAATAAGCAAAACTTCATCGTTAATTATTACAGACATAGCAGCATCACTATATTATAATTTATTTTATGAACAATAAAAACAAGAGAAAAGTTCTAATTACTTTTATTCACATATTTTTTGCTACATCACGACTAGATATACAAACATTATTTTCTTCACAAAGATTAGTACTCGAAAACTGCACTAATATACTCTTTGTATTAAAACCCGCGCAGAAGTCACTCATGTTGTTGCAAGGTTGCCACATAGTTCAATTTCTGAACTTAAACTTTCTAAGTGCTGCTAAAGAGTGCGTTCAGATTCTAATTGACTGAGTGTAAAATAACCAAGGGCCTGAAAGAGTTCGGCCATGAGGGCGACGAGACTAACCAAGTTCTACACCGCTAACATTATTCTTTCCTTATTCCACAGAAGTTGAAAATGTGGAGATAATTTTGATGCTAAGCGACTTCAGTCAGTAAGCTATTCCGTTCGGAAATTTACAAAAACCGACACTTTCGAGTAATATAGACATATGATGCCGAATCAAATTCAATCCTGAGGCACTTGCTGAAGTAGGAAACCTTATGGTTGTAGGTTTGAATCGCCTGCAAGTGACGACTTTTTATAAATAAAAATTGTCAAAAGTTTTAATTTGTGTTACGTTCAACTTGTCATATTACACGAAGTGTATTAGAACTTTTAATTGCAGTTTTAACTTCTCCATTTGCTAATGGTATTTTTTTTATGATGTTAGCTTCGTTCAGGCTGGTTTACGTTAAAATAAAAGAAAAAAAAATGATCGTAACTTAATGTCATAATACTTACCCTAAACTGGATTTGTTCTTAAAACTCACATAATATATTCATTTCATAATTCGACATGACAAACAGGACATGCATACACATGTTTTGACTTACTAAAGAATACCTACAGACTAAATATATCACATATACTCAATGTTACATTTGTCTCGCATTTGAACTTCATAATTTATGAGTGCTGTCTTTCGTTGGCAAAATGGGGTGGAGGAAATGTGAAGGAGTTTGAAGTATTAAAGCAAACTAACATAGGTTCGAATCCTGTTCAAGCCACGTCTTTTTTTACAAAGCGGTCGTGAAGAATCTAATCACTTCTTATACAAAACGGATAATATGAGGACACTTTTCGCCCGACCTAGGCTGCTTCGAAGTTTAATTCGATTTTTTCTCTAGTTGTGGCGCCAAAATTTTTGAACTGCAATTCTCAGTAACTATTGACGATATTTTCATTTTGTGAATATGGTTTGTTGGCTAGCAACCTAATCATATATTTACAATATCATAGAGCAGTAAATAGTATTAAATAGATTTTCCATCAAAAGTTCATTTTGAAGGTACATACATGTAACTATGTTAATCCATACAAATATCTTATTAACACTGCAGATGACTTAATTCAATTATGTGTAAATGATTACAACATTTTAACAAGATGGAAATTACCAACTTTAAACATTGTTCTAAACGAATATCGTTTGATACTTTTAAGCTAGTTTCTTACTTTAGCACCATTGAAATGCTAAGGGTTGATCCAAGAGTTGTCCTTAAGATATTTTATGTTTAATTATTTAGGATTTTCATTTTAAAGATACTAAGAAATGTTATAGTTTTCTCTAATATTGCGCTGTTCGAAATTCAAGGACTTGAGTCCATTTGATAGGAACAAATATCACATCCAGGCATTCGCTGAACTTGGTTATATCCAGAAAATTTTATGACGTGAGAAAATATTACGACACATCTTAGAAATGAGTAATATCAATACTGTAAGCCTTTTTATTTTGAAATAATTCCTTTAAAATGTTCATTGTTTGAGCACAACAAAACATTTTCACTTAATGCACGGTTAATTCTTATCTCAAGAACTATTCAGTCTAACAAGAAACCAAAATATTTCTGTAATTGTGTTCAGATCTACGTTCTTATATTGCAGAAAGAAAATAATATTGGCAAATGTCTACAAATTCGTTTCCCCAGATTATCCTTTACTGAGCATTCGTAATGTTCAATACAATTGTATGTGTGGATTAGCTCTCAATTTTAACATTTCTGTATTACAACTTAATTAGATCACCACTCAAAAAGATGTATTGAAAGATAACATAGAATTACGAGGCGAGACACCCATATTATTAATATTTGAGTTACAGTTTTGTCGCGGTGTTTAAAGTGTAATACATGTAGCTGCCTTTAATAAACTTTAATACCGCCGAACCTTTGTAAGTCACATAATATTACTATATTAAAATGAAAACATGATTTATATTTGAAATCACCGACCGCCCTCTATATTTCTTTAATGTCAAATTTTATTATTTCTTTTTGTTAAATATTTACCTGTATCAGCTGATATGGTGTTTAACAACGTGTCCATGTTATTTTAATTATGAATTGCCGTAATCGTCTTGCATGAAAAATATGAGTCCACAAGGTACATGAATTTCGCTGATTAACGAATGACGGAGGATAAAAATGATGAGTCAATGGAAAAATTAACGAACCACTGTCTTACAAACAGAATTCAAATAATTAAATTGAGAAGAGAATCGATCAACGAGGAACACATTCAGATTGGTATACGACTGTCAGGCTTTGAATTTTCACCTAAAACAAGAGCGATGCAATAAGATTTTAACTTTTTCTCCACTCCATAGTTTGTAAGCTTACTTTCTAGTGAACTTCAAACATCTGTTTTCTGTAACGTTTAAAATCTCATATTACATGTATGACATCTTTAACATACACTATGACCTTATATAAGAATATAGCAAAATACATAAATTACCGAAATAATTTAATTAATTTGTTGATATAAAAACCAAGATTAGAAGAAAAATATGTTAATTTTTTTTTTCACTTTTACAGGGTGACCAAAGATGATCCTCATCCTCTATCAGGATGACTATTTTGTTAATCAGTTTCAGCCCTGCACCTTTGCTATCCTGTGTAATATATGACGCTATTTTATTCTTTATTCAACCCGAATAACAGTCTTTGTATGGGCGGCGTAATGTAATATTATTTTATTTTTAAGAGTCTTATGGCAAAGGTGTGTTCCAAGCCGGCCCCTAGATTGTTTTTTGTTAATAATTTCTGTACCTTTCACAGTTATTATCTGATTTTTTTTTGTTTTTACTTTTACTGTACGTCTTTCCCGGACATAGCACAATACACATTTATCCCCCTTTCAATAAATAAGAAGTGAATTCCATAGCGCAAATTTTAGCTTTGCCGTAAACTTTAGGTTCATTTGTTGCTTTTATCCACATTTTCACTAGATGGCAAACGGACTCCGTCTTTTACACTTTACAGCACATTAACTTATGAGTTTTGTCAAGATGGTAACACATCTAAGCAAATTATTCAATAAAAATTCGCTAAATAAATTATTTGTTATTTTACTTCATATTTGCTCAGCTTTTCATCTAATAAGTGCATCTGCTCCAAACTTACAGCGATAAAATACATTATTGTGATTAGAAATTGTATGACGCGGTGCTTTCAGGTTGTGTTTTAAATTCACAAATTTTGTAATTTTTCTCTATTATAAGGAATCTAACAATATTAAGATTTTGAGGTCTGGGATGGACCCTGTCTTTTGGTATGCGCCTGTTAATATTTGTAGGTTGGTTGGGGAAAATATCCAAGCTTTTTCTTAGCATACTTCGTAATATAATGTCAAAAGATAGTACATTTTTAGACGACGCATGCATCCCTATCCCCCTCCTTTGGTGTTTTTGGGTACACATTGGGAATTGGTACGCGACTGTTAACTTTTGAAGGTTGGTTCGGAAAGAAAATGAAGCTTTTTCCTAGAATAATTCTTGATATAATACAAAAATAGAACATAATTTTCTAAGGGGCACGAGCCCATTGACCCTCTTGGAATTTTTCGGTGCAAAGTGGTTATTGGTAACCTACTATAAATATTTCTAGATTGGTTTGAAAAAAAAAAAGCTTTCCCTAAGAACAATTTTCTCCATATAATTCAAAAATGTATAATTTTATTTAAGAAGCAATGCGCCCACCGCTGGCCCTGTCTAAGTACGCCACTGAAAGGGAGTTAAAAGCCTTATCTGGACCCTATGTCCTTCTAGAATATTCAGTTACAGATATTACGTCAGATGATTACAATAATCTCTGACGTAAGATCCGGACCGGACACCCTCCTTTGGTATTTATTGGTACAAACTTAGGATTGATATGCGACTGTTAACCAGTTGAAATAAATGGGCCCTGGGAGACAAAAGAAAACAAAAAAAATAATGACAATACGTATGATTCATATATAGATTACTATGGATAAAGGAACCTTTTACATTTGGCTCGGATCGAAGAAACGGTGTGGATTTGAATTGGGGAAATGAAAGTCGGGAAAATTAATTTGGCTGCCCATTCTGTCTGTAATGTCTGGGAGTTAGTAAGCCGCACTGTATGTTTAAGTATTCCTGAAATGCATTTTAGGAGCTAATAAAACGTGCATCATTTTTATAATTGAATATCCTAACTGCAAAACGTAGTATATTCAAAGTAACAGGAAATGAAGAGAAATAAAGGAGATTTTGACTGCTTCTTACGTAGGAATTAATTTTCTTGTAAAAGATTAAAATGTTAATTATGTGTTACCCACGACTGTTACAAGTTAATACTAGATGCTAAGATGTGAAGAACCCGTGGAAACAAATATCCCAATTCTTCCAATTGATAACCTATTAAATTATTAGTTTTTCCACAAAGGGTCCACTACTTAAGGCACGTTGAAATATCTTCATTCATGTGGTGCGTCTGCTTTCTTTTCTGAATTAAAAATGTGTTTATTGATACTGTAATTTACATGTATTTTTCCCTTTATATCTCACTTAAACATACAATCAACTGCATCTTTAATATTATTGAGATTTCATTTGAAGAATAATATCGACGTTCTTGCGATACCTCATATTTTAACCATTCCACTTATTAATCCATCATAATTCATTGGGCCTTAGCTAGATATACCTAAATAACTTAAATGAAAGTGGAAAAGAGGTTAAGAATTACTTCTTCATTATTCAAATATATAAAATGTAAAGTCTCTCTGAATAGTAACTAAGAGTAATCAATTGCTGTAATTATCACTTCATTTTTAATAGAATGCAGCAAACAATGTTGCTTCAAATATATTATATCAAATCCCTTCTTCCATTGTTAAAGTGGAAGTTAGTGTGAGACGTGTTGAACTCCTCGGCTTCGACCAAACAGTTTGCAATGCTGACTGATGTTTTTCGAAGCATTTTACTGAGTTTTGTGAGGTACATACCAATATAGTACTTTGAAATTGGCCTTGACCGCATTTGCTTTATCTGCTACTCTACCCTACCCAAGACTCGACAAAACAAAATGTAGAAAAATTTAATTCCTAATCATGATTTTATATTTTTAATAGATTCCTTAGTTTCTCAGTGAAACATCTAGATGAAAACTGGTCGATTATTTCAAGAACACAAACGTTCATAATTTATTCTTATTTACAATTCGTTTATATTTTAATTTAATCCTCCAACGTATTTTAGGTATAGAATATTTCTACACGAGATGACAAGCATTTGCTCAAACAATGAAACTAAGGGATTCTCACGTATTTGGTAATTCTCTCATTGCGCTTTGATTATATTTATTTAATTTCTAAGAGGCGTGCAATAGAATACACCACAATACGCAGCAGCATTTAGACCAGCACGCTATTCACAAATTAACTCTATGAGTCAAATTAGCTCCTTCGTACCAATCAAACATGTTTTAAAAGTAATATAACAAACTTTCTTTAAAATTATTAGGAGTGTCTCACAGTTTTGTAAATGTTTTAGGTGATATACGTGTGTAAACAAATAAAGTTAATTTAAGAAACATTCTCTTAAATGGTTTATTTCTATTTCATGACGCGGTATCATTTTAACGAACTGAGTTTTGTGAACTCTCCAGAGAGTCAGATTAAAATATAGAGTGATCTAGTGTGGAAGAAAGTAAGTATTCAATATAATATTGCTCGATATATATCTGGTATAGTAAAAAGTAAGCCATTATTTTGCCAATAGATGGCTTCAGTGATCTGTATCTCGCGTTGTATAAGTCCGATCGGATTCAACGAGATGGCTTTCAAACGATGAGATTGCGTACTACAAACACTGTTCAGATAGTTGTGATGAGTTGACTCAGTGTTGTGTGAGCGCGCGTCAAAATGGATACTAGCAAAGAGAAAATACGCTATATTTTACAGGTTTTTTTTCGATAAAGGCGAAAACGCAAGCCAGGCGGCTGCAAATGTGAATAGTGTTTATGGTCCTGATACTGTAACAGCCAATCACGCGCAATTTTGGTTTCGTCGATTCCGTTCCGGTAATTTTGACGTCAAAGATGTACCACGCACTGGAAGGCCAAGTGTCGAAAATGTCGATAAAATCATGGACATTGTCGCGTCCGACCGTCATGTAAGCACTGTTTCGATTGCCCAAGAGCTAAACATTGCACAAAAAACCGTGTGGAACCATTTGCATAAGGCTGGACACTCAAAAAAGCTTGATGTATGGGTGCCACACGAGTTAACGCAAAAAAAAACCTGATGGACCGAATTTCCATCTGCGAATCGCTGCTGAATCGCAACAAAAGCGACCCATTTCTGAAGCGGTTGGTGACTGGTGATGAAAAGTGGATCACTTACGACAACGTCACGCTAAAACGGTCGGTGCGCCGGCGCAAATGGTGCCCAAGCCAGGATTGACGGCCAGGAAGGTTTTACCACCTGGCCACACACATCGATAGTGACTCGCCAGAAGCTCCCGGAGCTTGGTTGTGAGGTTCTTATGCATCCACCTTATAGTCCGGACCTGGCACCGAGTGATTACCATCTGTTCCTGTCCATGGCGAGCACGTTTGCTGGTGAAAAATTCGCTTCAAGAGAGGCTTGTGAAAATCGACTGTCTCAATTGTTTGCCAATAGGGACAAGGGCTTCTATGAGAGAGGCATCATGATATTACCTTCCAAATGGCAACACATTATCGAACAAAACGGCGCATATGTGACCTAAATCGGATCATTCTAACTATGGTAAGTCAAACCTTCAATGTCATGCAAAAATAATGGATTACTTTTTACTACACCAGATATCTCAAGCGGGGTAGCACCACAAGTCCTAGAATCCAGAAGTCCTAAATTTCAGAAGTCCTGAAAGGCAAGAAGTAAAGCCAATTTCGATTTCCTTTATCGTTTTCTCGCGAAACTCAAGTCAAGTTTCACGAAAAAAGAACAGCAGCAACGGTTCTACCTTCTTTTGTCAATCGAAGAATTTTTCACTTGAATATTTTGTTTAGAAAATACGTTTGAGATTACGCCGTGACGGATTAGTGATTTTACCGGATTATCGAACATCCCTTTAGATTTAAAGGGAATACCAAAGAAAAATAAATATAGTAGAGTACAATTACATTTAAAACAAGTTGTGTATCTTGAATTCCGCTCTATTGCGAAAAAAAGTACACATGATGCTTACTGTTTAACATGTCCCTAAAAAGGTCAACAAAAGCCCAAATCTACCAAAACAAATCTGAATGCATGCGGCTCGATCGTTCCCGTATTACAGAATGTGCCGAACCCAAGAATGCTGGATTAACAAGTACCTACTGTAACAATTAGGGAAATGTTGTTTTTTGTTTATTTAGAAAATATCCAAAGAAAAATACAGTAACAAATTGGATTATACCAGTGGCTTCAAATGGCGGACTACGGTCCGGAAGACCTTTTATTCCGGGACTCCAGGCTTGATACGATGTTAAGAGTGATATTTTCATATTATATGTAGACAGTTGTGTAGCAGATTTCTAATAAAGGAAAACACAGCTTTTTGTCAAGGCTAATATTATTTAATCACAAAAGGAAATTATAATGTAACAGTTTCGGAAGTATAGCATGTCCTTCTTCAGACTGATTTCTACAATTGAACTTTACAATAACAGCCTTGTTATGCTTTTCTTTATTCAAGATGCATACAAGGCCATATTGTTGTAATATCCATCTTGATTTTAAATAAACCGTAGAAGTGCAATACGAATTTATGCGTGTTTATTATTATTTTTTTTTGTAATTATTCAATACAGTTATACGGAGTAACGAATACGTCCTAGCTTGTTAACTATATGGACCGTAAGAGGTCTTTTGTTTGCAATATTACCGTTAATACGGACCGCGGGGAAAAATAGTTGAAGACTAATACACTATACAGATATGTCCATGCAACGTTATGGCTCTTCACACAAGAACACGGAGGGAATGAAAACGATCATGACCGACAATGATCTTGCTTAATTGCGTGTTTTCAGGTATGAGTGTACGTCCGGAATCAGTAATCAGACTGTATCTGCCCTCATTTGAGAAGTGACTTCGACTCCACTCCTCCTCGGTACAGTCTTGATGCTTTTGGTACTGAAGTAAACGGTACCGCCGATTTCTGGGTGACAACGAAACACAATTTGATGTCTGTCGGGCAAGGAAACCATCACCATGCAGTTAACGTGACCATGTGGAGCGTGAGCAACGAGCCTTGAATCCTGTTAAATGTGATTCAATTTCACCCGCTGTTTGTCGTTGGTCTCTTCTTGCCTGTTGCACAACGTAGCGGTAATCTGCTGATGTAGTTGATCGTGTTCGACCATCACCTCTCCTTCGCAAAGCATTTCTGTGGTTCGGAACGCCCCCATGTACGTGAAACAATGCTGTGGGCAATAACAAACTCTTCGGCCACACTCGTCACAATTCGTCCTTCTTTCAGTTTTCAGAATATTCTCCGTGTGAAGTCATCCAAATGTTGCCTCCGAGCCATATTGTTATTGGTAACACCTTAGCAGCTCTCTGACTAACACACACTGTCTCATCCCTTTCATTCAACTGCTTTGTGTTGAGGAACAGATGCATTAGTCTCTATGGTTAAGTTAACGTCACTCCATGCGCCTTCTCAATTTATGGGAAGCCACCGGCAACCTACTGCCGGGTTTTCATTTGTTTCCACCGACTATGCAATATTTTATGTTAGTTTATCTATCTCGACCTTAAGTTTTGCACACCACTGTAGTTTTAGTGGGTATAGTATTGATAGTGTTAGTAGTAGTTTTGTGTTATTAGTAATCATGATTGCAGTACTAGTTGTAGAAGCAGTGTCAGTCTTTCAAACATATTTGATTCATCCCGCACAAAAGGGCGGCAAAATACATTCTGTCTATTAAACTTATAGGGGAAAGGAATTTAGTTTGCCATAACATTTAAATTAAGCACACAATTATGTCAATATATTTGCAGTACAAATCCTGAGAATTCTTTGAGATGCTCCGTATAATACAGAGCTTTTAATTACATAAATATATAGAAATATTGAAGAAAGTTGTCTCCTCTACAATATCTATTTTATTTGCCGAAAAAAGTGCTTTCTGGGTCGCTTCATGCTTCAGACGTGCTATGAGATTATATGTTCATTACTTCTCAATGTCACCAATATAAATCAAATTTCTAGATATAAAAGTATGCACAGAAGCATATCGATTCAAATGTATAATTACTCAAACTAACTATATTTCCATGTTCCCAGACGGTGCAGTAGAAAAAGTGGTGGACCTAAATAGTGATTGCACTATTGGGGAAGATTGAGACGAAATATTGAAAATTGAAGAAAAAAAATGAGATTGTTAATTTTAGGTTTCATTTTTGTTCTAGAAAATTTTCAATGATTTTTTTTTTTCATTCACATCTTTTTCAACTTTACGCTATAATAGGTTGTGAGATGATTAACAGGTGAATGTTGATCGAGGAGGGGAGCAGCGATTTTCCGTACAAAGTGAACTTTTCATAAGCTCTCAGTTTTGATTATTGGAAATAAGAGATCAGAAGTGAAAAAAATAATTAAAAATGAAATCTTATTGGTGTTTACATTTACAAAGATCTAAGTTCAAACATTCACTTGATAATATGGTTGTTAAATTTGACGAATTTATCTGGTGTAGTAAAAAGTAATCCATTATTTTGGCATGACACTGAAGGCTTGACTTACCATACTTAGAATGATCCGATTTAGGTCACATATGCGCCGTTTTGTTCGATAACTTGTTGCTATTTGGAAGGTAATATCATGATGTCTCTCTCATAGAAGCCCTTGTTACTATTGGCAAAAAATTGAGACAGTCGATTTTCACAAGCCTCTCTTGAAGCGAATTTTTCACCAGCAAACGTGTTCGCCATGGACAGGAACAGATGGTAATCGCTCGGTGCCAGGTCTGGACTATAAGGTGGATGCATAAGAACCTCCCAACCAAGCTCCCGGAGCTTCTGGAGAGTCACTATCGATGTGTGTGGCCTGGCGTTGTCCTGGTGGAACACAATGCCTCTCCTTTTGTCCCAAGCTGGGCGCTTCTGGGCGATTGCTGCCTTCAGACGGTCCAATTGTTGACATTATAGTTCCGAGTTAAGGGTTTGGCAGTAGGGGAGCAGCTCATAGTAGATAATTCCCTGCGAATCCCACCAAACACAGCAAAACCTGCTTGGCTGTCAATCCTGGTTTGAGCACCGTTTGCACCGGTGCACCGCGCTTTGACCACGACCGTTTTCGCGTGACATTGTCGTAAGTGATCCACTTTTCATCACCAGTCACCAATCGCTTCAGAAATGGGTCGCTTTTGTTGCGATTCGCAGATGGAAATTCATTCCATGAATGTTTTTTTGCGTTAACTCGTGTGGCACCCATACATCCAGCTTCTTTGTGTATCCAGCCTTATGCAAATGGTTCTACACGGTTTTTTGTACAATGTTTAGTTCTTGGGCAATCGAAACAGTGCTTACATGACGGTCGGACGAGACAATGTCCATGATTTTATCGACATTTTTGACACGTGGCCTTCCAGTGCGTGGTACATCTTTGACGTCAAAATTACCGGAACGGAATGGACGAAACCAAAATTGCGCGTGATTGGCTGTTACAGCATCAGGACCATAAAAACTATTCACATTTGCAGCCGCCTGGCTTGCGTTTTCGCCTTTATCGAAGAAAAACTGTAAAATATAGCGTATTTTCTCTTTGCTAGTGTCCATTTTGACGCGCGTTCACACAACACTGAGTCAACTCATCACAACTATCTGAACAGTGTTTGTAGTACGCAATCTCATCCTTTGAACGCCAACTCGTTGAACCTGATCGGACTTATACAACGCGAGATACAGATCACTGAAGCCATCTGTTGGCAAAATAATGGATTACTTTTTGCTACACCAGATATAATAAAAAAAAAATACACATTTGGTTTACTCTTTTACAGTTACGTGTATCAGCCTTGTAAGCCTTATAGTAAATCACATTAAATATCATCTTTGGGGTTGATTATAATACAATTTGCATTTATTCAACTATATTGCAGTCAGTTAAATGCAGTGTTATAGCATAAATCGAATAATAACAAAAAAAATGCACGAGCTATATTTGGAAGCAGCTAAAATTACTTTCATGAGGAAGCGCCCCGAAAGTTTAGTTGTCTATACTTTATGATATTTATTTTACAGTCAAGACAATGCAACATTGTAGACAAAATCAAACGGAATGAAGACGAGGAAAGGAACTGTTCTAGCTATATTGCCTTTGAATTAAATGATCAATCGCATAAATAGATTGGTAGCTATAATATTTTCTTTGAATATAATGGCCCAATTATATTTAGTTGGAGTGAAATTGTGACCGTGTTGGAATACCAAATGCGTGTCGAACTGAAATTTAATTTAATTTGCATCGCTGCTCAAATAAAAGTGTAAAACCAATAACCTTACACATTCGAGTAATAGGTTCAGAAGAGAGCGGAGCTCGTGCTACTTGTTGCAGCAGATGTGTTCATAAAAACTAACAGCAAGTTCACCAATTTAAAGAAAACAAAAGTAAATAAAGTTTAAACCCTCCATTTGAGCCACTTATCGATCTCAAAGTCTTTTTTAAGGCTTTTTAGGACCAAAATTTAAGGTCGCTTTAAGATCCACCGGGCTTATCTGGCATATGCCTTGTCTCCGACTCGGCCATGTCGGACCCCCCTGGACCCCCCCGCCTCATGCCTCCCAATAGTGTAGCTAGTGACGCTGCTATCAATCCAAATGCTAATGCCATGCATAACAAACAGCCACATGTTGAAGTCAGTGGTAATACTGACAAAAGTCGTAGGAGAAGCGTTGCTTCTCTTGCAACCCGCCCAATCTTTGAGACAGGTACATACAACTTAAGTGTTCAAAATCTTGAATATCATGTAATCTCTAACACCAACCCTGTTAGAAAAATCAAAAAATGTTCATGATCCTACCCTTGCCACCACCAATACTCGTGAGCAAGATTTCTCTGCTGATGAACAGGAAGAGGAGCTTATGCAAGGAGCTTTTGATATTGACTCTGCAGATCAATTTCCTGATATTCATATTGCCAATAGTTCAAATACAAAGAAACAAAATACTAATCCAAATGCGATTTCCCCCAGTGATTCTGAAACAGAAATGGAAGTTGAAGGCTGGACAAAACCTCGACATACTGCTAAAGTGCGCAAAGTACAGAATGATAAAGGTCAAATATCCACTCAAAATCGCTATCAAGCCTTGAATAATACCGGAGAAAACCCTACAGAAAATCCTAAGGTACATTTCATCAAACCGTCACCTCTCTACGTATATGGAATTACTAACAAATTTCAATTCACAAAAACACTGACCGCTGCCTGCCAACAAAAACCTCAAATCACGCACTCAAAGGATTACATAAGATTCCAATTCAAACAGAAATCTGATTTTGATAAAGTTCTTACCTACTACCAGCAGCAAAAATATCAACACTAATCTGAGCTTACAAAGCAAGTGCGCCCATACAAGGTTGTTATCAGAAAATTGCCGATTGATACACCTGTGCAGGATATCCTGGAAGATTTACATGACCAAGGCCACAATGCTATTGAAGTCACACAAATGTTTGGCAAAACAAAGACACTCAGGAACGTATTCCTTACCCGCTATTCTTAGTCTCTTTACCAAAAAGTACCGATAACAAAGCAATCTATGATCTTCATTACTTGTTGAGCTACCGAGTTCAAGTTGAACAGTATCGACCTCCTGAAATAGTACAGTGCTTTCAATGTCAGCGCTTAGGTCATTCCAGAAAAACATGCTACTGTGATCCAGTTTGCGTTAAGTGCGGACAAGGCCACCTCACCAGCGAATGCACTAAACAACCTGATACTCCGGCACATTGTTCAAATTGTGGCAAAGATCATCCAGTTAACTATCGTGGCTGTCAAGTCTTTAAAAAAGCATTAGAACAACGTCGTTCCCAAAGGAATCAAACAACTTCTTCATCTGAAACCAAAAACATTAAAACTTCCACTGCAAATTCTACTAAAAATCAAACTAGAAATTCGAACATTACCAAAACTCCTAATCCGTCTCACAAAAACAATTCTTTTGCACGTAAAGTACAAGATTCAGCAAACAAGAAATACTCACAGCAGTCAGCTAATGAACCAAATTCAGAACAACAAACTAATGAATCAGCTGATGATACTGAATCTTCTAGACTGTCCTTTCCCAGTTTCTCGGAACTTGGAACTACTCTCCAGGCTATATGGGATCTTTTTAAAAGACTTTTTAAAGGATTAAATATTATGAAGATTTTTACACGTGTAGAACAAGGATTAACTAAGATACCACAAGATGCTGGATTATTAACTGCACTCTCAACTGTTGTACAAATCATCGTCTCCATTGTTGATGATGGCTCCGAATAAATTCAAAACTGTACGTCACTTACGAATTACCTTCTTCAATGCTGATGGAGTACTTTCACAACGTCAACTTCTTCAATATTTTTTAAATGAATACAACATAGATATTTTCCTTCTTAACGAAAGTCATCTCCAACCATTCCATAAATTGAAATTCCGCAATTATAACATTTTTCGTAATGATCGCTTAGGATTAAAAGGAGGCACTGTCATCATCTTTAGAAACTATTTTTCCGCTGATCACCTTACTCTTCCTAACTTACAATCCATAGAAGCCACTGGAATATAATTACACACTCAAGACTCTGATATCAATATCATTGCAGCCTATAAAGCACCTAAAACTCCACTCGACATTGATGACATTCGTCATTTAAGTGCTTTAGAACCTAGAGTTTTAATAGCTGGTGACTTAAATTCCAAACACTCACTTTGGAATTCTAGCAACTCAAATCCTGCTGGACTTGTCCTCCACAGTGCTTTACCACGCCTTGATGTTATGCCTATTGCACCAACAGAACCTACTCCTTTCCCAAAAAATGGTGGTAGACCATATATTCTGGACATGGTTTTATTAAAAGGAATCGCTATTATCGAAGGGCCCCATGCCATATCAACTTTAAACTCTGACCACATCCCTGTCATCATGGACATTCATCAGCTTCACTCTGTTGAAAATCGTCAATTACCGCCAATTTACACTACTGATTGGGACCGCTACTGCCAACTCATCACTCGAACTACTGATCCGCGGCTTCCACTAAATTCTTCTGATGACATTCATGCTGCTGTTGATACAATAACCTCTAACATTAAATCTGCCTTACGTCTCACTACCACTTCCACTCGCCAACCACTTTCTACTTCTAACATCTCTCCAGAACAATTAAGGATTCAAACACTCATTGCACTCAAACGCTGGCTACGTAAAAAATGGCAGACTACCAGACAACCCCTGTATAAAACTCTTTGGAATCAACTCTCACGTCGAGTGAAACTTCGCCTTCAGCGGATTGCAGCCAATACTTGGTCACTTAAACTACAACAGCTCACTGAACCTAATAATGAATTCTGGACATTAGTCAAATCCTTCACTAAAACTACTCCTAAGACAATTAACAGACCTTTGCATAGTTTCCAATTACTTGTCTACACTGCAAATGACAAAGCTGAAGCACTAACCAATCACTTGGAACCTCAGTTTATGCTTAATGCTGAACCATACGATGAAGATACAATAACCACAGTTCATCGTTATCTGCGCTCTAAATCTTTTGATCATCCTTTCGATCCGTCAACTCTCATCACTCTTCGCGAAGTGCAAAAAGTAATCAAGAAATTACATACTCGTCGTGCTTCTGGACCTGATAACATATCTAGCACTGTTCTTAAACGTCTACCTCGCAAGATGATTGTCCTCATTACCAGACTATTCAACGCCATTCTGCAACACAGTTACTTCCCTTCTCAGTGGAAGATTGCCAAAGTTGTGACAATACCGAAAGCTGGTAATGATTTACTCTATCCACAAAATTATATACCAATTAGTATACTCTCCAATTTGAGTAAGGTTTTTGAAAGACTATTACATGCCCGTCTCACTAAACATGTACAAGCACAAAATTTAATACCTGATCACCAATTTGGCTTCCGTTCAGCGCATGATACAACTGCACAACTCGTCCGAGTGGTTGAGGAAATTACCTTACAATTTAATAACAAAGGACACACCATTGGCATATTTTTGGATACCTCTAAAGCTTTTGATCCTGTCTGGCATCGAGGACTCTTGTACAAACTCAGTAAATTGGGCTTTCATGATCAATATCTTCGCATCTTGCAATCGTACTTACACAACCGCAGTTTTTATGTCAACTATCATGGCTACGACTCTGTAACTCATCCTATCACCGCTAGAGTACCTCAAGGATCTGTTCTCGCACCGTTACTTTTTAATTTATATACTTCAGAGATTACAACCCATGTTCACACCAAATTAGCTACCTTTGCTGATGACACCGCTATTTTCGCTTCTTCTCGCAATCTCCGTTATTCCCACTTATATGCCCAAAGACATCTTACTTCCATTGAAGACTGGACTACAAAATGGCGAACGATGCTCAACGCTGACAAAACCACTGTTGTTCTCTTCTCTAAACGATACACAGGACTTTTACGACCGCTCACGCTCTTTGGAACGCAACTTCCGTATAGTCAAAATGCACGCTACCTTGGAATTGATTTGGATAGAACTTTATTATTTGGTCAACATCTGAAAACTATCGCCAGTCGAGCTCTTACTCGTCTCCTTGCATTATACCCAATACTTCGCAGTCGTGAAATTACAATGGAAGCAAGACTCAACACTTACGTCATGATGATTCGTTCTCTTCTGACATATGCTGCCCCTGCAGGGCAACATGCAGCACAAACTCATCACAAACAACTCCAACGTGTCCAAAATCGAGCAGCTAGGATGATCTCAGGACATAGCAGAGACACACTTATTGCACAACTTCATGAAGATTTATCTCTTCCCATGCTCAAAGATGTCATTGATTCTCAATGCCGTTCCTACTGGAACCGTGTCAACAATTCACCTTATCCTACCTTGAACACCTTGGGCACTCTATTTACACCACAGATCATCTGTCTGAAATTCATGATTAACTACTCCAACTCCAAATCATGACCATACTTTTTATGGAAGGAACATTAATCCAACTCAGCCTCACCGACTTACTTTACCATCGTTCCCTCGGTTATACAATTGCTTTCCTCTCTCCTCGCCTCGTCAACTATGAATTACATTCACTGCTTTAGGGATGCGACCGTTGCTCCCTAATCAACTCAAATATTTATTCCACATCCGGCAACAATAATCACATGGAAGTCATGAGCTTTTAGCTCGAAACTTCGTACATTGAAAGTCATCCTTTTTCTGCGGTTAACGATACACATATAATATAGATGACGCACATGTTTCTCGCTTAGATACATTGAACTATGATGCATATAAGATGAGAAACTATGAGACAGTATTATTATTTAACTAGAACTAATATCTTCATTAGAAAATAATGAATATAATAATCAAATCATGTTAAGTGGAAATTTTAAAGGATAATTTGTTGAAAACGTGTTGATCATTTTGCAAATGTCAAGTTTTATTATTAAATGAGCTCAAAAAGGATGAAAATCTATCTTCAAGGTTACAAATATCTTGCAACTATAGAACGCAGAAAGTTATTTTTCGATGAGAAAAAATACAAACGTTTTCAATACATCTTTAACTATATATATATATATATATATATCAGCCATATTCAATCCACTAATGGATGACGCCTCTGCCAGGAAGGAAGACTTGGTCTACTGTTCCCACGCTGACCAGACGGGTTGGGAGAGGAGAGCCGAAGCTCTCACTATGATCACCACTGTATTTTATTCACAGCAGCTCCCCAATTGTCCTAACGATGCTGGATCAACACCGAAATGTTTGAGCCCTACCGGGAATCGAACCCGGGACCGCTCGCACTGAAGTCGAGCGTGCTACCGCCTAGGCTACTGCAACAGTCTAGTTGCTGTTCCATTTTTATTTTTCTTCCTCTTTTATTTCTTTGTAATGTTCTGTTTCCTTCCGTGCTCTCCTCAGATGTTTCGATTTATTTGGTTTTAATCTCGCTTTGGGCGTGTTTCATTTTATTTTCGCTTTTGTTTTCTGTCTTTATCTATTCAGGTTTTCGTTAGTCACGAAGCATTGACTTGAATTTAGTGCTATATTTTGATTGGATCCTAGTCAATGCTTGGCTCCGTGTTTCTTGCTGATTGGTGTGAATCAGCTTTCTTCTCCGTTTTGATGCGAGAACTGCTCTCCCCACCATGTTAGTTTCAGTTCCAATTTTACCGACCCGAAGGATGGATGTATGGGCTTTCAGTGAGTTGGATTTCCAGAGCCATGGCTACAATTGGTAAATATATATGCGAAATTTATTAAATCTGAAGAATATTTCGACAGATGTTCATCTATTCCGGTGAGTTATATTTATGGTTATTACAAGAACTAAAGTTGATACAAGTGCTAACAAGACTTTTCATCGACAACTTTATTTCGATATTTTCACTTCATTAAATTTATTATTTTGGTTTTAAGATTATTTGTCAGTATGGATATTATGTACTGGATTCAGTATGGGGCCGCCATTAACCGAATTCCTACATTTTAAGTATCGTTGGATTCTAATAATCAAATGCCAACTTTTAGTCTCCCAGTTTCCATTTATATTTAAAATTCCCCGTTAGCAATGTTAACAGCTACCATACATCACCGCTATTATTCAAATTACCGACAATGTTTGTTCGACCATTTTTAAGTATAGCTTTTTGGTAATTTTGACTTTAATTGTAAATTTAAAACCTCGAAATTATTATTTAATATTTGTTTCAACTACAGCCACTATTCTCCGTTCAACTGTCATATGTATAGCATTATTTTTGGATATTCCAATATTTATTCAAAGAGTCATTTGTATAATGCAAATCATCTGTCATGACGTCACGCCTACTATAAGGCTAACTGGTTTCTTTCGTCAAGGTATGTTTTGTATAAGAGCTCCATTTTTGTATGAAATAATGTGGTAAAACCTTTTCTAAATTGAATAGCAATATGTTTGGACTATCTCGTGAAGATTTGAGCAACATTTATTAATTATTATTGTGAACACTTATATCTGCAAAACCAACTTTCGTTTTCGCTTAGTTAATTCGCAATGTGTAAAAATAGAAGATACAAATTTGTTTGATTTCGACAGCACAATCTTAATTCTGTTATCATTTTAATGAAATTATCAACTCCGATTGTGTAAAATCAGATGAATAAATTGACATTTTGAAATATTTCTATTTCTTCGAACATTTTGAGTTTCGTTTCAATGAATATAATCTATGTAACCTCTCAGTTAACTAAGTATTATGTAAGGCATTAGTTAAGTCCCCATATACAGTGTGTGATATTATTTGTGTTGTGCAGTGATTTAATTAACGTTTACCATGATATTCATCTGAATTTAACTACGAATAATTAAGTAAAGTTTGAAAGCCATTAATACTAATTTATTTATCTGTTTCGGTTATCCTAGCGTTTTGAGAGATGCGTTTTAATTAGATTAGGTTTGGTTCATAAATCTGTGCTCCAGTGGTAGGATTCTTTCGTCAGCTGTGATGTGATAACATTCAGAAAGGAGATAACATATATTAAATTCTGCAGATACTGCGTTATGATATATGAAGTGACTCCAGTAGTCCAGTAGTAGTGGAAGTACTCAAGTAGTGACTCCAGTATATTTAAACGAATAGATATTGTTTGGATTTGCGTTATGACACGACGTTTAGGTTGAGTTGTGACCACCGTTCGCTGTGTTCGTCGTCTTTATTTCAGGAATTGCGATTGCAGACTATAGGTGTGGGCCCTACCAAGGTAAAGGTAGAACATGGTCTTCTGCCACCCTCTAGACCTCGAAGTGAGTAAAGATACAGTATGGGTCACACATGAATTGTTATGCGTATCATAGTATGAAATTACTCCCAAGTATGGATTTTCGTTTACTTTCTTAGACTACCGCTAATCTGAACCAGCTGGTACTTCAGAGCATGAACCGTGTAATGATATGTGTTTTTGTGTTCAAAATTATGAGATGTATTTTTGGCTCGGATGGTGATGCTTTGCTCTTAGTAATATCCTTGGTTGTGAGCTTGATGTGTTGGAGAATTGTCTCCTAGAGGGTACCTCAAATTATTGCCTATAGGAGGTCTTCAGATTGTCTGATTGGCTCGATAGTAGCATGACTGTGTAACTGGTCTCTGATTGGTTGTTGAAACTTGAACAAGCCTGTCCATGTGGCGTGAAGCTTTGGGCTTTAGTTATGTGAAATCGCAGGTACGTGTCACATCGTATTTGTTAGTGTGGCTTTTGAATTTGTAAAAATCAAAGTGGGTGGGTACTTGTGAGATATTTTATGTGGAAAGAAGGTGTTTTTTTTTCTTCTAAGACGGTGGTTTAATGAGAGATAAGAATATCTGAAATTCATGTGGACTTATTTTCATTCATTGGTTTTAGAAGCAGTCATTCTGGTCTTTCATTTATGGCAATCCTTTCTGGAAGGGCGGTATTAAGCTCTTGAAAGGAAATGTTCTCACATGAGTCCAAACTACGATTTTGTTACATTTAAGTTGGTGAGTAATTATTACTGTGAAAATAGTTTTGTTCTATGTGTTCACGAGTTGTGAATTTTTGCGAAGAAAGTATACGAAGATATTTATTCTTCATACAGTGGTTTTTGGTGTGTAATGGATTGAAGCTCACTTGTATTGATTTGCTTTCATTCCAAACGGATATTTTGAGGGAATTCAGTAACGTAATTTTCTGTGAGCATGAACATGTTAGGAATTTAAATGCTGTTGTTAGTTATCAGCTGGTACGATTCCGCTATTCTTTCAGTTATTCAAAGATAAATTACGTGAGTTTGCGTTTAGTTTTGAATGTGTTTTTGCAAGACAAATTTATTTCAAGGTTTTGGAATGTTTTTAAGTTTGGTGGAAAATAAACTTTGCATTCATTTTAACTTAATTCTCTGTCTTCCGATTCATTTTTTCTATTTTTTGGGGAAAACGAACCTATTGTTTGGATTAAGCTAGATTAGCGTATAGAAGGCGCGTCAAAACATCGCTTGGTAATTGTTTGTAAGCTGGGTTTGAGATATCACGTGCTTTAAAGTGTGTATTGGAAAACTGGGTGGTGTTTAATGAAACCCCGATGCTTTAAGCAGAAGGCCGTTTCATTACAACCGAAAATCTAATCAAAAAGATTGGAGGTGTAGCCTTATCGGTATTTCCTCCTTCGTACTAATTTACTGTATTTTAGCAGCAATCACAAGGATCTGGAATCCTTTCTCCCAGATATTCTTAAATCTGGAAGACATTTCTGCACCGCTCGTCTAAGGAGTAGAAAATGTTTGGAGTTAGAGTTTAGTTAGATGCGTTGCGTGGGTACCCTAGGCTCCTGGCGACCCTATTTTCCTGGATTATTTTGGTGCTGCAGTGTTTGACTTCACCTAGCCAGAATGATTGATCTTGGGGGTGTTGCAGTTTTTTGGCTATTCCCAGTCAGGATCTGTGACGGTTGCAATACGCAGGAGCTCATATATGTGCATGTTTTGGAATCAACGAATGGCTAATGATAGCTACTAACCCCCTGAAAATGTAAAAACTCTCTTTTTACAAATCACTTTTGCAGATGTCAACAATTAATAAATAAAGAAGGTGGTATCTACGTTACAAAACCTGGAATATTGTTCCATTTTCTGAACATTTCAATACATAAAATCTGTCGGCGAGGTGGCCGAGCGGTCTGCGGCTCCAAGGTGAAGGGTTCGAGTTCCGCTAGGGGTATAGGTATGAATTTTAGCAGCTAAAGGCGAATCGTGAAGGGCCAAAATCCAACATTACTAGACTGGCCCATATAAAAATAAAGTTATTTTTAAATAACATCTCTCTTGATGTTTTCTCATTAATCTGTAGAGTAAGTGAATCATCTACTCTACAAAAATTCAATTCGATTCTAATACAATGACTCACTGTTCAATTATCACCGTGGTTGAATTAATTGAAGAAAGTGAAAATGATTTACTTGCAAATCGTAAATTAGTAATCTTGATGCGAGCACAAGGAAAATACTTGCTCTACTTTTCCTCAGCAGGCGCCGGTCTGCACACGCGATGCTGAGTCAGATTAAGACATTTTGTATAGCACAGTAAAAGCTGTTAAATGCAGACAAAATGTTGTTACGTATTTAGTGTAACAATACGGTAGTGGTTCAGTATTACAGCGTTGGTTTAGCATCCAGGATGTCGTGGGTTCTATTCCAGCGGCCGACCATCGAAACTGAGAATTTATCTGTTATTTTTCCTGAGCCACAACACGGAAATCCCAGGGAAGTACCGTCAACTTAGGCCCTGGTCGAAACCTTCCATATCATTTACCTTACTTTATCCCGGCCTAAGCCTTAGATGCCTCAAGACCATAAATAAAATTCAAATATCTTCCAGATCGCCGAATTATTGTTTCTAATCCTCTAGACTGATAGAACGACTACATCGTTCATATATGATGAATTTTGTTGTATTACATAATTAATTGTAGCTATCTATTGCATACTGCCCCTCATTGAATTTGTCAATAATTTCATTCCCAAATCTATTAAGCCAGGATCCTCTCGTCGCGTCACTCTTGTTTTTTATTTCATTCTATATAGGTGACTTAAAGAAATACAGCATAGATTATTGTTTTGAACTCAACCGTGCACTAAGACTCACTGTCAGCACATACATCTTGGACACTATTTCATGATGTACTTGGTCACTCTGCATTTATAACATTGTGAAAATTTTAGAGTGCAGAATAAATGCGTTTCATGAATATATGTACATGCTTTTAAAAGTGTGTTTCCTTACATAACTTTGCAAAATTTGAAAAATAAAATATTAATGAAACATATTTATTCTGCACTCTTAAATGTATCCAAAGTGCAACTTTCGCCATTAAGCTCTTTTTTTGAAATAAGGCCCTGCTCCCAAACTTATAATTGCTATCTCTAATTATCGAAACCGGTTACTCGCTCTAAACAGGCCAAATCTGCTTGTTAGACAATTCAATTACCGTCCAGCAATGGTAATGAAGATTCCCATTGGTTGCTTCTTTTGTATTTGCATTCTCTTATATCAAAGTAGAAAATCGGGAACATACTATTTAAACGAAAATATAATTTTTAAAGGTTTGTCTATTCAATTTCAGACAATTGCAGATATATTGAATATTGCTGTATTACTTACAAATTTAATAGGTATCATTTGTAATAACAATCATTGACATTAAACGTACTTGGGAGTCTCGTACTATTGGTCCATTGAAGTAACTTATTACAACAAAGATTGTACAGTATTGTTGAATACGCGTCCGTATTAATAGTGCGTTTGCTACGGGGAAATACAGGAAACTTCCGCCAAGGAATAACGAAAATAATAATGTTAATAAATTCTTGAAGATGGCGTTATCTATCACTGGAAGTAATGTTTTAAAATTAGAAATAATTCACGATTGTGGAATACACTAAAACTTCGTTTAACCGAACTCCTGTTTATTTTAAACGATTTTCGAAAAAAATCGTCACTAATTCATAATTTCTACACATCGTATTCAAGTGAGTGTGTCTAATATGTTCTTTGTTTTGTAAAAGTGCACTGTGGTATTGTAGTTACCCTGAATTTATTAAAATAAATTCATCGTTTGTAAAATAAACATGTTGTTAGTGTATTTCTGTATTTGTAGGCACTTATAACCTGAAACATTAGTAAAGCTGGTTAGAAACATTAGTTCGGAAAATAATTCATCCTTAACGTATCCGGATCCATGAATCCATGCTAAACGAACGTGGTAAATACAAAGTGATTCAGAACTATGTACATTACTTTCAGTAGGTCTTTTCTTGACAACAACACAAGAAGAAAAAATCCTATCAACATAGACCAATTCCCTTTCATTTTGGAGTCACAGCGCTTCCATCTTGGAGTCAACGCCAACGCCAACAATGGGACGAAAATGGAAATTTCTCAATAAATCATAAACGATTGATTAAATGAAAATATTGTTCTGAACAACTTGTTTCAGATAATAGCCTATGATCTATAACATTAGTGTCAGTGTTCCAAACTTGGTACAATGTTTAAAATTTTCAAATGGCACTATGTCTTAATATTGGACATTTGGAATCCGCTAATGATGATAAAGAACATACCCAAAACAAACACCATAGTTTTGCAAACTTGGAATAAGGCACAAAATAAAATATCCTAAGAAAATACATAGTTTGTATAAGAACGAAAATATTTCGATTTCGGGCATATAGACAGGACTCATTCGATGGACAATTCACTGTATTACAAGTTACATAAGCATTCGTATCTAGATGCCCAAAAAAGGTTTTCTCGATCTTATAGAAATTACGTTTTATTTCTCATGATATTTCATTTCGTGTCGTCTCAAGAGTTTGCAATTCTTCGGTGTGTGCTTTACGTATATGTTCACCGTTGCTATGGCAACAAATATCAAATTAAACGACACGCTTCCCCTTGAAAGTTTGAGACCTTTTACCGGGTTTGCAAAACTTAAAACCCGGTTCATTTCTCATATCCTCAATGTTGTTAGAAATACTTTTTTCTTCATTGCATCGTTTCCGATTTATTGAGATATATTCATTTTTTCCATGATAAGGCGTCGAGCTTGGGTTCAGGGTTCGAAACACTGTATGTTAAAAATGAAATTCCATCTATGTTCAGAGAACATTTTAAATTTGCTCCAAAATAAAATTAATTGTATTCATGTGTATGTATATACATAGGCCTATTCTTCATCTCTATTCGAAGCGTCGATTTGTGTAATTGTTCGCGACTTCAAAACCTAATGTAAAATTAATATATTTTCCACTTTATAAAAAATAAATTTATTTTCTTAGCTATTATTAGTTTTCTTGATGTGTAGATATCGATATTATGTATAACATGTGCACAACTTTATATTCAATTTGTTTCTTTTCTCTTCTTCTTACAAACGATGAAAACAGCTTTTCCTAAAACACCTTGTTTAAAGCTTTTCGTCGTAGTCTAATTGAGTATACTAATTGCAAGACCCACTATCACCAAAATATATGAAATTTTGCTTTATAACGGAATTTGTTCATCATCCATTATTGCATATCTTGGCAAAATTTTGTAATTGGAAAAACGCCTATTTTAGCTTATTTTGCCGTGAAGAAGATCATGCTCAATTTCAACAACGGACGTTTGCGATTCTCTGTGAGTTGCAAATAAAGGGTATCTCCATTTTCTGCTAAAGTACTGCATTACTTCTTGCGTCGAGAAATAACGAATAAAGTAAGCAGGCGTGTTATGTATGCGCGTCGTGTTCTACAGAACTGCTATAACGTATAGTATTCGAGGAACATTAATATTAATTTTGCAGAAGTGACGCCTACCAGCACTAGAAAGTAGCAGAGAAATCTTTTTGGCGGGATATTTCTCTTTAGGTGTTTTCTCGATGTAATGTAGAAGGCAAAACAAAAACTAAAAGTCAATCGCAATGTTCTCCGTCTGGTTTGCTAAACATATCCCTCTAAACATCAAACACATCGGTTGTCACTGCCATAGGTGAGTCATTACTACCGACGGACCAGTTTTTGGTGACATTGATAGCTTTTTTATAAATAAATAAAAAGCCAAGGGACGTTAATACAGCCTGAAGAATTCCATAATATTCAATCCTAGGACGGAACTGTTTTAAATCTTGAGAAATATGTTCCAGCTTTTGATTGGAAAACAGATACTTTTTTTTCCTTTCAGGCCTAAAGACAACTGTTAATTCAACATTTCTGCTTGTATAACGTTTATACTGAGAAAACCTCAAGGAGAAAATTAAATTGTATTTCGAGATAAACCACAGTACAAAACAGACATGGGCTCGAAATCAGATAATTTTAAGAAACGAACAAGCATGATAACGATGAGTCCAGATGTAATCAATCCTGGCATAATCGTGTACATTTTTCCACTTTGAAGTTAAAATATATGAACTATTTGCTGTATAAAAGTTGGTCCTCAGTCAGAAAATGTGCAGACATTGAGTTTTACAAAGACACCATTGACCCTATCAAACAGGAAATATGATGAGGAAGAAGATACTTATGAATATATATATCAGACATTCAGATCAATGTGTTTTACAACGTAAAATTATGTATTTATTGCACACATTCATTACTGGAATATAAGCTAAAATACATGTAGTTTCTTTCTGCTAATATATTGAGATAAAGCAATTTGTTACCTTCCAACTGTCAAAACCAACCATTTCCAAATTAAAAGTGTTGACATTTCAAATAATCACATTCATAAACCACCATTACTCTTCCAAATTGATAAAATAACTATTTACAAATATTTAACCTAAGTAATATAATATCCAATTGTTTAACCGCTTGGAGATGACTGGTTTTACAACTAGGCGAAACAGTGGCAAAAGATAGTTCGGTCATCATTCTGACGAATATAGTAGTCTTGGTTCAGGGTATATGAACCAATTCTCCATGAGCGTACGTCTACACCCAAGAACATATTTGTGAGGACCCATAGACTTCCCAAACAATGGCAACGGTGACCCGATAAAGCCGGTCAATTTAGTGTGTAGTAGCTAGGGCAACTTCTCATCTGGCAGGTTTTTCTAACTTATTTTTGTATTCTATTAATCTCTTTTAGAAATTCAATACATTTACCAAATTATTAAGTCACTTCATTCTTTATAGTAGCCATTATCATCGCAGCAAATCTGGCGTTAAATCAAAAATACTAAAAGATATTAAAAAATAATAATTTTGTATTAAGTTATGGGGTTCCGATATAAAGAGCTTTAGGGTCCGGATCCCGACCTGAGACCGCTATTCGAATATCCCAATTGTAGACTAATGCTAAAGCTCTTTGATCATTCCATCATTTACAGAAGAAACTATATTTGGAGCGCTAAAGCATAGAGTTTTTGTTTTCAGTCAATTGGCTTGTGATCTCAGCCTTTCACTGGTGTATGCCGTTGTTGCTTTGGTAATTAAATATGGTGAATATTGTAAACTGAACAACGTGCAAGACGCCTTAAAGGATTCGAGAAGGATAAGAAAATGAGGGACGTCTGTTATTTTGGAACATAATGCACTTATGATAATTGTAGTAGATTGAATATGACGCCGTAGTAGTAACATTTCACGGGAAACCTAACAAATACATTTCACACGGCAGGAAAGTACGATCATATAATGGCTTATAATACACTCTGATTGTTAGGTAAGGGCAATTATGCGCATAATTAAATGCGTGTAACTCAACTCCTTTCACGCACCTGATATGAACGACAGAGTAATTTTCGGACGTTTAAGTCTATTAATATTTAAGAAAAAGATATACTTATCAGGAAAATTTATCATCTGATAAATAAAGTTGCGTCTCTTTACTATAAATATCAATATATGTGTCAAAAGTAGAAGATGAAGAAGCATTGAAGAAATCCTTACGTTTATTTTGATGACTACTGTAAATAAAAATGGAAATGAACTTTTTTTTAGAGTGATTACATTCTTTGCGTTACCCACTTCATATTCAATTCTTAGTATATCTTCAGAACATAAAATAAACTTATGCCGTGTGTTATTAGGAAAATAGTGGGGTTAATACAATTAGAAGTCAACTGGAGAGGAAAGCTTTGTCAATTTTATAAGCAAACTTAGATAAGTGCGCCATCTGTTCGCACCATTTATATAACAAATTATCATGCAAGAAGATAGTATACATATTTTATTACATGCAAATCTATATTTAATGTTCTGGTTTGCCTAATTAGGATTATGAACTACTGAAACGTTCCCGTGTTAAATCAATTAAATATTTAAGGTATATTCTTCTTCTCTTGCCTTCATTTGGAAATCTGGAGAAATATAATTACATCGAAGTTGAAACTCGTATTTTTTTTCTGAAACGGATTGGCGCTGAGTATCATGCTTTAACCTTAGTTTTGTCATTTCGCATTTGCTGACAAATGCTCACATAATTTTCGTGTGTCAGAGGCTAATTGGGTTGCAAGTTGTCTTTCTAAAACCCAGCATATTTTAATTAATCCTTAAGAACATGTTGTATCGCGATTTTGTGAGAATGCCACGTGCGAACTTTGGTTATGCTCTGTATATTGTCACGTTGCTTAAGATAATGTGTTGGCTTATAGAAATAAAGTAATTAAATATAAAACTGCCCGAGCGCCACCTCCAAACCGAAGGAAAAAAAAATAGTATATATCTCATAGAAATGCACTGTCGTAATGTCCAGCAAAATACTAAAACATTCTACAACGGCATAAATCAGAGTTTATACTCTTGGAACGTTGAGGAACAGTTTAATTGACAAAACATACACAAGAAGGGCGTTTACCAGAGATTCTCTTTTATTTCCTGTTGTTATTTAGATTCGCTATTGGCTCAATAACTTTCTAACTAATATTTTCATTCAGATATATCTTTAATATTTAGAGATAACTACTCACTCACACAGACATCAATAAAATGGCATTGCTCTAATAGACGGGTAGAGCTCATACATTATGTGCACTATCAATATCTCAAGCCGCGAATTTATTTGGTAGCTTGAATTTTATTGAATACCAATGCAGAGCAAAGAAAAGCAAAGCATATAGCGGCGAATGACAACTTCTAAACTGCACTGATATCAACTATTTACATTTAAGCGCCAGAGATGGAGATAATCCGCTTAACTCACAGCTGAGCCTGGTTTTTATAAGTTCCCTATATGAAATTGTACGAGTGACGGCTTGCCACTTTATTCTCTAATGAGCCTGGATTTTCGGGATCTCGGAAATAAATCATCATTCGAAACTGCTTTTAGTCAATGGTTCCGAATCTGTGAAGATGATATCAACATGGTATTAACATCAATAATGATTAAGAAAGAAAAAGCAATATTAATTACATGTTGCTGTCCTACATTCAAAAGTTTCTCAGTTTTCTCCGTGAAGACTTTTCTCACGACAGCCCTCTCTCATCTATCCCCGTCGAGTTGATCCCGTGCTGAACGTCAAATAATGGACATGAGGTTGGATGACCTCTGTTTATATAGGGACAACTGCCCACACATAGACAAAGTAAATGTTTTCGCTAAAATAGAAGTGGTTTCCAAATCCATGGATTCCATTGGGTGACGGCACCTTCTAGTCTTTATTTCGTAATGGAAGGAGAACAAGAACACACTTTGAACTAACAAGATTTTTCCCACTTAGAACTAAAGAAAGATAACGAAACTAAAAGAATACTTATGAGATTACATAGGAATTACACACAATGTTACAACAATACATGACAAATACATACATACAAGTGCATACACAATTAACGTAATATGATCAAATACCAATATATAGCGAAATGTTCAGTTCTGTTTCCCTATCGAACTTAAAACTAAGGATACATTTTAAAATATTAAAAAAAATACAGGATATTTACATATTAGGCACATCTTATGAGATCTGAGTGTGACAATATAAATTAGGGTTCATTGAAATCTGGTTATGCTGGGTGTATCTGAAATAATGGTGCAAACTTAGGGAAGGGATTATTTACATTATAAAAGCGAAATAAAATATTTTAAAGAAATTCAGAAATATCTTTAATTGCGTAGCTACCGTCGCTTAAATTCACGGTAACATCATCAAAATGGACGTCATATCTCCACAACTAATTGCGAAGCTGGGGTCAACGTAGCGAATCACATCCAAAATAGTACCCAATACTTGTATTTAAGCTCTGCTTATTATTATCGAATATAGCTTAGCTATGGTTTCCACGCAATTTCATGATTTTTCTGCAATGCTGGTAAATAATATTAAACATTTTGTATGGTTCCATTTTGAATTTGAGGTCTTTAGGCATCTACTAGGCAAAGTTGTTGTAAGAATGTGGGAAGGACCCAGCCATGACCCGAGTTGAAAGTAGCATCCCAGAATTTGCCTCATTTAACTGAGGAGAAATTCCAAATGAAACCCTGTCCCACTAATTTCGAATTCATAACGTCTCGAATGCAAAGCCAGTGCTCTATCAGCTGAGTTAAAGTGTTTTGTATGATTAATTATCTCTGTCGTATATCAATTACACGATAAAACCATAATGATATATCATATATTCAATCATTCATAGTTAACATATTAAATTTTATATGCATGCTATTTTGGGAACATATTGTTTCGAGTAGATTCGCTGATGAATGAGTTCAAACGGTCCTCATCAAAGCCCGATTTATGTCCTAACATTGGGGCAAGTTCAAATGAAAGTGTATATTCCTGAAAGATGCATATCACCTTTGGTCAGTTATCTCTTTCAAGGCGTTACCACAATACGCTTCACAAATGATTTGGCGTCCTCTGAGGGTACTACACGTCGATTAAACTAATAAAGACATAATTTGTATGAAATGATAATTGTTACAAATGATAAATGTAAGAAATGATAATCTTTGAATTAGGCCAAGAAAAAAATGAGATATAAGGATAAATGACAAACATTTTTTCAAATTCATCCTATTCGTATATCTTTAGAAAACAACGCAAAGCTATCATTTGGTAAGTCATCAGTGACAACGTTACACAACTTGCTTGGAGAACTCTAATATATACACTCCATATAGCCCATACTTTACACCATCGGATTGTTAATTAAATTCGTTAAAGAGTCATCTCCGCAGACTTCAGCTGAAAAAGTTAGACGACGTGGCTTGCATGTTGGGCGATTTCTTTGGTTCACATTCCGTTGAGATTTACCATTGTGGGTACATAAAGTCTTCTTGAGTGTGAAACAGATGGCATACATGTGAAAGATAAGAACATCTAATTTCTAATATGCAATCTAGCTACATAATGTCATATTTCTCTTTGCATGGTCATAATGTGACAGATACGTTAATATTTTATTCAATATTAAAATATTTTATTTCAATAAATTTTGTATTTGAATTTTTTTATCTTGTTTCATATTAGTCTTGTAATCTAAGATTACTTACCTCAATGCAACCGATAATTTTCTGGAAAGATTCAATTTGTATATCCTCTGGGGAAAATTCATAGCCTCTGGTTAATCTTCTTTATAACAAATCGGGTGTATTCTCATCTCTACTAGCTACTGTGTATTTTGTATGATTTAATTAGTCTATTTTCCTTGAGGAATATATCTTATTTACTGTTAATATTTAATACTATTGGATTTTTTAAGCATAGAGCAACTTTACTGATTTAGTTAATTTGAAAACCAAATCGTGAGAAATACAATGCACTGTAGGTAGACATCTCTTTGCAAATTGCAATACACAAATATATACAAATTATTTCTTAAATTCCCACTAGATGTCTCTTTATTAAAATACTAATCTTTCCACCATTTCCTCTTTTATGCATAGTTGAACTGAAAAATATTTACTATACTTTTTCAGTGTTCTATAGCAAAGCTTGTTGGATCTTAGTAAAATTCAGACTTTCTTTTTCCCTTCACCTATCTCGTTAACAACTTAGTTTTCGGTTTACTTTTTAAAGGTTATTGATATTTTACTATATTGTTAATTTTGTTTGAATGCCGTTAAGTTTTGTGATATAAGTATGCTCTACAGACTACTATATGGTAACAAATTAAGCAAAATATTTATAGTTTTTTCTATTCCGTATATTTCTTCGAACGTTTTGATTCTGCAATTGCTATTTTTTTCAAAAACAGAAGCTTATAATCCTTTTCGTACTGTAATGTGAGTATACAACAAAATTTTCACATTTATATCTATTTCGATAATTAATTTGTTATCATTTGTTAAACATGGTTCACGTGTTGTTTTTTCACGTACAGTTTCCCATCTCACTTGGAAATCAATGCGACTGCTAAAAAGAGGTTCAAGCTATAACAAAATTATTAGTTTATATATTTCATATTTTCAAAACTACGCCCACATGTTTTACACATTTAAATTGAATTAGAATTTCATTTTATCGACTTTAGGCAACTTTGGCTCACTCCGAATGGATGTTAATGGGATGATTTGTGGAATGGAGAAAGTGGGAAGAAATGGGATAACCCAGAGAAAACCCACGCATACGTCGTTTGTCAACCACAAAGCCCACATGGTACGAGCAGGGTTTGAATTAATGAACCCAAGCACAAGAGGTCAACTCTCGAACAGTTCATCCACAACAACCAACGCTAAAAAGAAAACAAATATGTAAATATGCAAATAGTAACCATAAGGGTTTGTGAGGTTTCCATTTGCATAAAGCTATATGTTTTAGTACGACATTTCTTCAATTTAGATATATAGTACGCATAGACAGAAACATACCTAAGACTATCCAACAAATATGTGTTGACGTACCATTGAAAAATTATTATTCTATTGCTTTTAACACATTAATACGATTTGTTTATTCCCGAAAGTCAGCAAGAGAAGGGTGATTTTAGTTAGCAATATCTCTATTATGAACTGCCATTTTAAGATGTATGTGTTTTCTTGTGGTAGAGAAATCGTCGTATTTTGAAACCTGGACGCCTCATAACAAAAACAAATGGTATGAAATAGGAAACCTACACTGTTAAAAACGACTTTCTCAGAAATGAATAAATTTTGCTTCTCAAAAAAAAAAAAAAAAAAAAAGAGTAAATTTTACTTAAAACTGAGAAACAATATTCTCAAAAATTAAAATTTGAGAATGATAATTCTCAAATATGAGCTACGTCATACTTTTCAAATTACAGCTGATGCAATTATTAAAACTGTGTGTCTCTGGAAAGGTAATTATTACAATCCTGCGAGATAATTAAATGAAATCTGTAGACATAGTTTATTATCTGGCGAGCGTTGTAAATGAATATCGTAAACAAGTGCAATGATCTCAAACATAAACACAAGAACTTAATTTTCTGTCGGACAATCCAATTTATATCACTGTGACTGCACGTGATATTCATACGCGGGCGTGATCGCGGCAAAAACAAAACATACTGTCGGGAATTAAGTTTAACTCTTCTGCTTCCTAAGGTTTATTTTTCGAAAGATTATAAAGTGTATTTACCTTTTGTAGTAGTAACAAACTATTAATAAAGGTGAATGAGTTTCATAACATACTGTCACCTGTTGCATTTCCCGCGTGTGTCAATAGATGTCTCTACCTTTAATGCTGTAAAGTTGAAGTAACTTTTTTATTATGCTAAATTATTGTTTTTTTGTAGTGTATTATTGGCATACGATTAAAATATCTCCAATAATGATTCAGTATGCAGATTAAAGCGATTGTACAAACAAAATGGAGTATTGTAAAATGATATGTATCTCAGATGGATATATACAGCAGGAATATAATTACAGTATGCATGGCACAGCATGTAGATCTCCGATGTTTTCTGTGGTCATAAGAGGAGTCGATCGTGATGTCATAGACGCAGAAGCAGAGCAAGAAGTCACCATGGAAGGATATGCAATTTCTAAGTGCATCCGACTAGAAACAAAACAAGAAACACCAAGCTCAGGTGGGATCAGGATTCTCACACCGCATCAACAGACGATTGGCAATCTACTAGCCAATGGAGCCTACATCTATAAACGAAGATACAGAATAGAACCATCCCGTACAACATCTCCCCTACTTCTCCGCTATGAAAAATGAAAAGTCTATAACTCCCATTATCCTCAGCATTGTCCAAATGATCCAAAATGTGGCAACTGCACATGACCTCACAAAATCAGAGACTGTAACAACCTTCAATTACCTCCTAAGTGTAATACCTGTGGCGAATCCCATCCTACCTTCAGTTATAAGTGTAAAGGCCGTCCTGAAATCGAACCAGACACTCCAGCTTACATAGCACCTCTCCGACTACCATAACCTTTATAGCAAACACCTATGACTTCAGATCAACAGCCCATTACCGTCGCACAAACCCTTTCTCTCCTTACTCTCACCCTCCAAAATATATTCCCATTCGACCGAGAAAAGATCCTACTACACATACAACATGCTGCCAAAGAAACCTTCCATGTTGATTTCAAAGCTACCAACTCTGCTCCCTACGTTCATTTCCACAACTCACTAGCCCCCTCTCCTGGCTAATTCATTACACCCTTCTCACTCGTTAGTTAATTTCTTTTCTCCATCTATGCACAGCATTCATTAATGTTTTTAAGAGCTTACTTGCCTTTCATTGCACCTAAATTCGCCCCTAGGTAAGAAGAGTCAACCTTCATTTGTCTTCAATGTGTCAACGTGTTGTGGCGTCTAAGTGCACTACACCCTCATCATTCATTCGTATCATTTTTCATCCTAATTTCCCTAAACATATGATTATAAGCTAAGCTTATAATGACCAAAATTGAAAGACAGTAGTAAATAAAGGATATAAACAATATTGTACCAACCCTTATCCCATCCACATTTCCTTTCCCCCATACATTCCTACACTCCACTTCCCGAAATAGAGGGCGTAACCTTCTGGATGGCGCTAGCCACTTCGGTAACTAGCATTTCTATATAAAAAACACAGCATGTACAGGGGGAAATTTATACTTATCCTCTGTTCAATAAATATTTTTATCTTTGCTGCCTGCGTTTATCTTTAGTTAGATATAGTGAAGGGCTTTTTTGTGGTTGTAGAAAGGGGCTGAGAAATTCCGATGAGATCACTCACAAGGTTCTCTACTGTTTGATAGAGGTGTAGTCGCACTACAGGTAATACTTGGGACAATTTGGAATACATATTTTATGGTCTTCATTCGCTCTCAACGCCATTTTGAGTAAACTCCTTCTCACAATGTGAATATGTTTCTCTCAATTTCGAATAAATATTTTCTCATTTTTGTAGCTCTCATAACGAATTTGAGTGATTATTCTATCAAAACTTTGAAACAAGTGTTCTCAATTTGAGTAACTATTTTCGTAGCTCTGGAGCTATCTTTTGAGTGATTACGTTCTCAAAATTTTGAGCATATACTTCATCACTTTTGAATATATTTCTTCTCATTTCTGAAAAATAGTCATAAAGTTTATCATTTTTGAGCCGAAATTTAACTCATTTTCGAATAGATTTACCTCATGTTTGAGACTATTTTCTCATTATCCGGAAAATATTTTCTCATTTTTTGAGCACCATCACGTGTCCAAAATTGATCAAAATTTAGTCGGAGCCAGATAGAGCCAAAACATTTCTCATATTCGAGAATTTTTTCATTTGTTAAGAAACATTTTTAACCTTTTGTAGGAGTGGCTAGCTCCCTCCAGAGGGTTATGCCCTCTATTTCGGGAAGAGGAGTATAGGAATAAATGAATGAAAAGGAAATGTGGATGGGCTATGGGTTGGTACAATATTGTTTTTATCCTTTATTTTATTATTATCGTTCAATTATGGACATTATAAGCTTAGCTTATAACCATATTTTCAGGAGAATCGGGATGACAATGATAAGAATGAATGATGAGGATGAAGTGTACTTTGATGACACAACACGTTGACACATTGAATACAAACGAAGGTTGATTCTTCTTACCTAGGGGCGATCCTAGGTGCAATCAAAAAACGGATGAGCATTAATGAATACAGTGCAGAGATGGAGATAAAAAGTGAGGTAACGAGTGAGCAGAGTGCATTGAATCAGTCAGGAGATGAGGTTGGTGAAGTGTGGAACTGAACGTAGGGACCGGAGTAGGTTGCTTTGAAGTCAACATGGAAGGTTTCTTTGGCGGCATGTTGTATATGAAGTAGGATCTTTACTCGGTCGAATGGGAATATATTTTGGAGGGTGAGAGTGAGGAGAGAGAGGGTTGTGCTACTGTAATGGGCTGTTGATAGGAGGTTATGGGAGCTTGCTGGACAGGTTCTGGAAGTCGGAAGAGGTGCTATGTTAGCTGGTGTATCAGGTTCGATTTGAGGACGGCCTTTACACTTATAACTGAAGGCAGGGTGGGATTCGCCACAAGTATTACACTTAGGTGGGGATTGTAAGTTGCTGTAGTCTCTGGTTTTGTGAGGTCCGGTGTAGTAGTCACATTTTTTGTCATTTGGGTAGTCTTGAGGATAATGGGAGTTATAGGCTTGGCATTTTTCACAGCGGAGAGGGAGGGGAGGTGTGGTACGGTATAGTTCAACTCGGTATCTTCTTTTATAGATGTAATGTCCGTTGGTTAGTAGATTATCGATCGTCTGTTGATGTGGTGTGAGAATCCTGATCATAAAGCTTGCTGTTCCCTCTTTTGATTTGATTTGGAGACATTTAGAGATCCTATGTCCTTCCGTGGTGAGTTTCTGCTCTGCTTCAGCGTCTGTGACATGTGGATTGACTCCTCTTATGACCACAGAAAGCATCGGAGATCGTCTAGGAGGTGGGAATTGTTGGATTGGCTTATTGTCTAGCTTTTGTAGATTTGCCTGTTTTCCCAAAAATTTCGAATCTGAATTTATTTCTTATAGTGGTTGCGAAGTCAGCGTTTGGTGACTGAAAGATTATCCATTTCTTGTCGGGATGATGCTCGTTATGAGACGTACTTTTGTAGTTGTTGTAACAATAGCTTTGGTATCATAGTTGGACAGCAGACACGAATGCGTTGGTGTAGTATATGCTGCTTCAAGAAATGTAGACTGATCAGTGGCATCCATAGAATGTAGAGAGTCAGAGTCGGAGCTGCTGACAGTATGTTGCTTCTTCTGCGGAGGTGAGTTAGATCTGCCTGGTCTTCTAGGAACTGGAGAACGAGATCTGGAGCTTGAAAACGAGGAACGGTCGCTGGTCTTGTGATGTGCTTTCGGAATGGCTCCTTGAGCGGTACATTGGGATTGGGTAGAAGTTGGTTTGGCGACGATTGGCGGAAGATTATATCTACCTTTCGGCTGGATATTATGCATGATAGCATGAGGGTTATGGAAGAAAAACAACTGCTGTAAGACTCAGATTAACTTGTACCCCCCGACAATGAAGCGTGCCGTCAATCCCAATGAGATTGTATGCGTACTATTTTCGCTTGGGCGTGTGATACACAAGGTCCTCGTGGGTAAATTAACGATTCCCAGTTAGGCTAGGTAGAAGTTATGTACATTGTACATGCTGCACCCTGCATACATAATTTACATTCCTGCTGTACATATTCATCTGAGGCACATATTACTTTACAATACTCCAGTGTATTTGTATAATAGATTTAATCGGCATAACGAATCATTAATAAACATATGTAAATCATGTGCCATATAATACAACACAAAAAACAACAATTTAGCATAATACAAAGCAGTTACTAACTTCAATTTTGCACCATTGAAAATAGAGACAAGTATTAATACAAGCGGGAAATGCAACAGGTGACAGTATGTTGTGAAACTCATTCACCTTTATTAGTTTATTACTACCACACCAGGTAAACACACTATATAACCTTACAAAAAATACACCTTACGAAAAATAAACCTTAGGAAGCAGAAGAGTTAAACTTAAATCCCGACAGCATGTTTTATTTTTGCCGCGATCACGCCCTCGTATGAATATCAAATGCAGTCGCAGCGATACAGATTGGATAGTTCTTGTTGTATGTTTAAGATCATTGCACTTGTTTACGATATTTGTTTACAACGCTCACCAGATAATAAACTATGTCTACAGATTACATTTAATTATCTCGCAGGATTGTATTATTACCTTTCCACAGACACACAGTCTGAATAATTGCATCAGCTGTAATTTGAAAAGTATGCCTTAGCTCATATTTGAGAATTACCATTCTCAAATTTTCATTTTTGAGAATATTGTTTCTCACTTTCAAGTAAAATTTACTCGATTTTATTTGAGTATGAAAATTTATTCATTTCTGAGAAAGTCAATTTAACAGTGTACATAAACATAGAAGTGCCATAGTTAGAACCCCATTTTATAAAAAAAATATTGCTTGCCAGGTGATAATGATATCAATCTACAATGAGACTTGGTCATTGTTAGTAGAATTCAGGCTAACAAGTTTTGCTTGATAAATTTATCACACATTGAGAGAATGAATGAATGAACAGCGAATGAACTCAAGACGATATTACATTATGTCCCCTAATTAATGATTACCCTCTGTATAACAAATCTTGCTAAATACAAAGCAAAATTAAAAGAATTCACGTAATGATCAATAGAATGTAAAGAACGAACATATAACGTTCATATTATCTTAAGTAAATTTGAACAACTGCTGTACTATCAATTGAATATTTTATTCAAAAATGCTTAATCAACAAACCCACGAATGAATAATTAAATTAATGTTGGTATCAATAGAAGAATGTATTAAGCCTTTATGTTCAAGGATCGTTGTGGATACTCAGACATAGGTTTGCATACATGACACATAAGATTAATACATATGAATGAATTAATAATAAGAGTATTGAGTGAATTAATTAATGAATGTTTTATTTCCCACTAAAATACACTGCTATCTTATTGCAGGTACCGTTCGACATATGAATTATAATTTGGTATGAAGGAATCAATGAAAAATATATTGTACAAATAAATTACGAGTTCTTTGTGTCGAGTACAAAACAATCCAAACTAATGCCATAAATGCTAGTAATTTAATTTGAATCAGTTAGAAAGAGAGAAGGAGAGAGAGAGGACATGTGTGTTTGAGAGAAAGAGAGAGAGAGAGAAGAGTGGATGGAAAACTAAAATGAATCAGATAAGGTGAAGAGAAATTAATCAGAAACTTTATTCTGTCGTTGTCCTCACTCTATTAAGGATGAAGAAGATCCCATAAGAGTCTTTTAAACACTCTTAAACTCCCCGAAGTTTTAATTTCCTGCTTTTGTCTCCGTCTTCAAAGTAGACAAAGGACGAAAAGCTCTGAAGCAGATAAACTTACGAGAGATAAGTGTCCTCAACCAGAAGATGGCGCTTTATTATCCTTGTAGTTCAACTAACAAAAAGTTTGTATTTGCAACCATTGGAAGTGTGGAAGTATTTAGTATGTTAATACACAATGTGATACTCAACAAAATGATGGGTGGAGTAAACACACAAACCAAATTCTCTTTTTATTTCTCAAAACAAAAGCTTCCCACAGTTTCTTAGCATACATAAAAAATCAGTGCTTATACTATTTCTTGCAAAAATATTATTTATTTTAATATTATCTACTTTCTTTACGAGCAAAAGTTTTAATATTCTATTTCGAGTCAAAGGTATACGAAAAGTGTAATAAATAATACATTTTCAACAATTGGTAAAAAATGTTCAAACAGTCCCTATTAACCATTTGGTGTTCACACTGTGCAGGTGTACTGCAAGAATAGCACGAATCTTCTAAGGTGAATTTTCAATAAGTGTGTGTCTTATTTGCTTTATAATTGTATTATTAACTACTATTTCAATTAATTTTCGTTTAATTATGTACTGAACAATTTCGGTTCGATATACGTTTTTCAATTTAATAGTGATGGAACAGCAACGTAGTTTAATTGGGGTAGTAGTACGGTCTTAAGCTTGATGACGTGGTTTCTATAGAGGCATTTATAGAAGGTGAAATGAAAGTTACTTTCACGCTTAAATAAAATTGTAGCTAATATATAACGAGTTTTGATAACTCAAGCATAAAAAAATATTGCTAAACAATGATTAAAAAGGTTAAATATTTCTAAGACAAAAACGTAATCAAACGAACAAAATTCCACTGTTGAAATCAATTAACGTATTCTATGCTTCTAAATATTACATTTACATATAATTACATAACGCATTTACTGAAACAGCATTATTAGATGAAATTATGAATTATATAATTATTTACTACCGAAATTGACTAAAGTAAATACTGCAGTAATGTTGTAATGAAATTGTTGTGCCAAACTGAAATATGACAAATCCTGCAAGTTCATGATCTTTTAAACATGAATTGTTAATAATAATACATAGGATTGAATTCATGACGCCTAATATTTTGCGCTCAAAACGAGCATATAATCTTTGTAACTGTAACAATTCAGATGATGCCAAGACAATTCTAAAGATAAAAGGAATTAAGATAGAAAGGAAGAGCAAGCCGACCAGGACCAAAATTGACATTGCTGGGATCTAGGTATGGTTTATTCCTAAAATAAAATCAGTACAAGCTTCATCGTTAAGTATGCAAAATTCAATATATGAATATGTTCATTTCTCTATTCGTTTCATTTATAGCATTTGCTAGAAATTGTCCTACCTAGTAAATGCGTTCCTTAAAGTACTGAATGTGTAATATTCCACATACAAACGGTTCTGAAATAATACTATTGGCAAAAGCCATAATGGCGAAATCTTTAGATCATTTTTGCGTGAATCTTTAAGTTAAGTATTTAATATAATGCTTAAAGAAATTATCCTCATTCATTCTAGCTTACCTATTGTAGAATAACTTTTGTGATCCCATATTAACAGGGACATCTGCTTTCTCATATAATAAATGTAACACGAGGTGTGTTTCTTCCAAATATTGATCATTACATATTATTGACAATATTGTGAGTACATAACGTCTGTATTTCTTTTTTTCTATTCCTAAAAATGTGTTCTTTACTTTAGTAGTACATAAAATAAATTTTCACAAATTTCAAAATAATTTAGTACACCTTACTTATTTATTATCTTTTGTAAAATGGAATTGGTTGTTCATCTGTTATAGGTTTCTTAGTATTTTTGTTATTTTTGGATTTTATTTCAGCTTTCTCCTTTTCATCATTTTGATATTGAACATCAATATTACAGAGGTTATAATTCTACATATTATCATTGGAAGAGTACAAGAGAAGGACAGTCAAAGTCAGTTTTCAAAAGTTGTGAGAAAATTCACATTTTAAGGTGTATGCACAGGAATTATCATTAATTATGGTCTTCTGACACATTGTCAACCTTCAACAAAAGGCCAAAAAGCAAAACAAAAATATTGATATACAAGTGTTTGAAGCTTAATATGTGTATTTTCTTGCAATTTTCTAAAATAAATTTTGATCGTTTTTCCTCTGTATTGCTCGTTTTTTTTTCTTCGCCAAAATCCAGCTTTAAAAGTGTGTTGAACATTGGTTCTGTTAGAGTCTCGTATTTGCCACATCTTACATATTTTGTGCAACATGGATTTGTTAGGAAATGTCCAGACAATAAATTCTCAGGTTTTGTTTATTAGGAGGCAGATTTACAAAAGTTAGGTTTCTCGGACGTCACCACTTGTTAAATAGAAAACTATGTGTTTTGTTTACAGGAACCTCGTCATATCAAATTTAGTGAGTAAGTTTAGAAGATTTATGAATATGTGTATAGAGGAAGCCCAATAGCCAGGATGGTACCAGCTCTACTAACGCCTTTATTTACATTTTTACCACGGCTACAGAGGTAAAAGTTGGGTCAATCATTGGCATAAATTTGACGCCAACTATCGACTACATCATGGCGGAGGCTTGCCGGAATTTGGAAACAGTAATTGTCCAAAATAAACAAGATCCCGAATTCAATTTTGAGGCACCCACCATGACTAGATCATGGTGGAAGGCTTGCCGGGAGTTACCTAACCTTAGTTAAAATCCAGTAACTATTTTAGAATTAGAAGTTCGCTCCCCCGGCACATAAAATTGAATACTGATTCATGTTACCAGAATATTTAACTTCAATCCAATTTTCAACATTTCATAAATACAAACTAAATAAATATATACCTGAGAGTTGTCATCTATTGATTACTTGACAAGCACGTACACATATGTCAGCACGTACACCATTGACATGTACTTAAAGACCACTGAGGCCAAATGGAAGAGTAAAGGCTTTACCTCGATTATCTGCCCATTCCTTATTTCAAGATGGAACAAACCCTCGCTTCTAAATTTTTAAGTTTGCTGTTCGCAATTTGTACTCGCTTTTGGTGTATACTTAAATTCCTTACGTATGAACGTACTGGAATTAAGATATCATACATTTGGCAAATAATTCTCAACTTATCAAAAATCAATAAATCAAGAACAGAGACACCAAGCGGTAAGAAGGTTAAAATCCTAATTAGAACTTAGAGTCAAATTCGAATTACAGTAAAATGAAAGTTACGAAACACGATGCCGTCTTGTTTTTGTTTTCACATTTCAACTTGATTTTGAAAAACAAATTATGATTTTTGAGTATCATAAATTAAATATCACTGGAAAATATGTAGGCAAATATTTTTTTTAATGAAGCAAGTTGGCCCTGATTTTCTAAGTTAAATTTAGAAATCCTCTTTGAAATTGGCATAACTGTTTTCAATTTTATTAATTACATTAAGAAACCATCGTCATGCATGAAGCGTGAGCAGGTAGGGGCTCTAAACAAAAATATACTTTAGGATGATTCAGAAAGTTTTATAAGATGAGACACAAAAATGAATAATACACCGCAAAGGAAAGTAGTTCATATTTTATACGTATCTTGAATTCTGCCTTGAATATTAAAAATAATCTAGTTCTGCTGTATATCATTGCTTTTTAAGATTTGGTATAACGCTCAAGCCTCTATCTTAATGTAGTTTGGCAATACATAATACTTTGGTAAACTTTATTTTATATGGGCCAGTTTAGTAACAATGGATTTCAGCCCTCCGTGACGAATGCAATCCAGTTTAAAATCCACAAACATGCACTCCTCAGTTAGGATTCGATCCAGTAACCTCATGAACGACTGTGTAGCGTCCAAGCACACACAGCTGCCGAGGTCGGCTTACCTCTAATGTAGGCGTATTCACGAACAAAAGTCTATGTTATAATTTATCACGAAACACAAACTTTTGTTCGCGGATATGCCTCAATCGTTTGGTATTTATATTATAGAACTGAAACAGGATAAATACTCCTCGACATTCTTCTCTACCTTATGTGAATTGATGTAACTAAAATTTGTACCTGGACTTGATTAGTTTTATCTTTGAATGAAAGACTATCGTGAAGAAGAAAGGAATTTCTACTAAGGCTGATCTCTGTATTACTCACTGCAACCGTCGGTATATATACGAGCACTTTTAAGTTACGATATAGTGAATCGTAATATGAGATGGTATAGCTGTGAAAGAGCTAGCAATTACATCTATTTTATACACGGAAACCCATTCTGTTCGCTACGGTTAAACGTAACTGTCTGAAAGACATGATTCGTATTCCATGATGCAATATTTCATAACCATCTAAGAGACTGCAAATTAATATGTGTTATTGTAGAGTGTTCTTAATATATACTTTTAAAATATGACCCTTAATATGACATCCTTGGAATTTTTTAAATGAAAATGCAGTCGTTGCACGAAATATAACGCAAAAACCTAACACGGTTGAACAAACAATATTTTTAGGAACATATCAATACTGAAGTCCCTGTTATATTTGAGTGCAAAATCAATGAGAGAAAAGGTTGGTGACAAACGAAACTGCCACGTTCTTAGGGCATGTGCATTTTAGGACATATGATCAAGATTGATTATTAAAACTGTTCATTTTTTCGATGTATTCTTCAACAGCTTCGGTTTATTTTAAAATCATAAAAGTAACTAGATTAATTAATTGACTTTATAATCAATTATTTCTTAAAGAAGGTTTAAGTTTCCTCACATAATTTAATGTTAAAAATCCATCACTTCATTACAAAGTACATATTCAATCGACGATATAGAGCAGCCAGCTGAATGCTCGCAATTAATTCTGGAGTACTCGGGTTCGCATTCTCGTAATGGTGTTCTAATAGAGGTTTCTCTATTTTTCTATAGGGCTTATGAGGAAATGCTGTCATATTTCTAATAGATAAAACGAATACCTAACAAATTTAACTCGCAAGAAGGGCAAGTCAAATGAAATAATAGTTGAACTAGGTTTTATTTTCTTATATGAAACATCTCTGACAGGATATCAATAAGACCAGCCAGAACATAATAAAGTAAACCGGACCGACAACTATACATAACGATGCTTTCCTCATCAAATATATCTATTTCTAAAATGTTACGCTAATTCTTAGTTATGCTGGAGCAATTTTGCTCACATTTATCAGCAATGAGTTTCTTGTTTCTCTTTTACCAGTATTCAATTTACCGTATATCACATAGACGTCATCCGATCTTTCGGTCGGCAGTTGTTAGAATTTAGAAAAATTCTGTAAAGTTTTAACTTAGCCTTTTTTCATGATGAATAGCGCTTGTATACTTGTAGACTCTCTTAGGTAAAACAAATATCTTAAAATAAACTTCTATTTCTCTTTTGTTGTAAATCAACTTACTTTTGTAAAAAATACTAACTTTGTGATAGGTACTCTTTGACCATAACTCGACAAGTTGAAAGAATAAATGTTTGAATCTTTCTATAGGTAAAGAAGAATCTTCTACATATCATGAGTGAGACACAACGCGAAAGTCGAAATACGGAACGCTAAATGCCAAATAGTTTATACCTCTTGTAGCCAAATATAATTATGTGTATTAAAATAAAGTGTTCATTTATTCTACTCTTGCTGTTGTTACGGACATGCAGTGAATAATACGAGAAGAGAATATTCATTGAAATTACTTCCTCAGAAATCGATAAAATACCTTTAAAAGATTTGCTCTAAGTAGTATACTACGGGAATAATTACAATATCCTGAGGGGGGGGGGTTGTAGCGGCTATGGCCTCCCCCCTTAGGAGTTTTATACAACATGTTTGAATTTGCGTCCTCTGCCATTTCTAGGAGTCTGTACAACATGCGGTAGAAGGAGGGTGTAGTAATACATG